>JAQIXG010000409.1:0-33587 GCA_034700105.1 Oconnorella tubifera
TATATATATCTTGTATGAATAGTAGATATTACATTTATTCATAGACACATTACTCAGTTATGATTTATACATGAAATAATTAATAACAACCTCTAAACTCAAGTTGTCCTTATAATTATCATAACAATAATCAATGCCAAGCTTTCATTCATCATATATCTAGAACATGCAAGAAATCTTATTATAAAATCATGGACAATCAATGGATAAAATCTAAATCAACACAACATCCATCCATTGATTAATATCATAGAGAAACCTTATGGATTAAATCTTTGTGGTCAAAATTGCCACAGATAATTTTACAGTCATCACACATAAACTATTATGAATGAGTCTCCAATGAATAAAAAAAATGAATGAAACTTTCATGTATAAAGCATACATGGATGAACACTTCATAAATAAAATCTCCATAGTCCAATAATCCATTAATTACAACAATTGTCAACTAATTACAATTCAACTAATTACAACAAAGTTGTCATATTTTGTGAAAACTTTGCTATTTTGTTAAAATATTACCATGGCTATCTTACGACAGTATCTATAAAGATGGGAGGTACCTAATTAGTTCCTTTCTTTTCCTCATAGATACTTACATAGGTGTCCTAACATTGTTTCATTTTAGAATTTTCAAATTACTATAGATTTTCACAAGGAGGTTATTTGGTCTTTTTGAGACCCTAACAAATAGTTTGAAATATAGAAATGACCATCAAACTCACCCTGCTACACTCCAAAGCCTCTGCGGAATGTTCATCCTTAGCCTTGAAACAATTCTGACAGCGAGTCTTGTTAAAAATATTTGACTGAAATTTTCTGCAGTTATTATTCGTCATTTTCATGATTTTTCTTTTCGTTATATAACCAAATTATTAAAACTAGTTGCAATTAAATGAGGTGTATCACACTTTGAGACAGAACATGTACTATTAGAATGCCTAGAAACATCAATAAATTTATCAAAGTCTATCAAACTAATACTGAGCAAATCAATATTAAAATCAATATAAAGTCAATATTAAATCTATAAAATATCAAATCTACTGTATATATAGAATCCATATGACTAAATAAAATCCTTTACAGTGGCTGTATATTTCGAACAAACATTGATAAATTACTATAGATACTCGACTTTGCCAGTTTTAAACAAATTTAGTGCTATTTAAATATGATATTAATAAAAGAAAAAACTATTAGAGAATATCACATACTAAATGCAATAAATAAGCATAATAAGAAGTATAGAAATACCAAAATATTAATAATATATAATATTTATTGTAATCTATGTCACTTGTAAATTCAAAAGCTTCAGTACATTATACCTACATTAAAAATATACACTTTTCTTAAAATGTAGTAATTGTATAAAATAAGAAGTAGAGTAGCAAAAACACTCTTAAATAATTACATTACCAGTATATAATTTCAAATATCTACCCAAAATTAAGCTGATGTAGAAAATGAAATGTAAAATGGAAAAAAGATTCAGGAAATATCACAAAATAAAGCACAGTGTACCAGAAAAACACCTGGTCTAAACTATAATCATAAATCATCTTACAAAAAACAACATACAACAATATTTCTATAAATGAAAGATGAAACATATCTACATTAACTCTATTATATGACAAAAACAATAAGATTACATATGCAATTAACTTATGCAATCTTACTGTTGATGTGCTAGATATACTATAAATTAGACACAAAACGTCAAAATTTATACACAATAATAACAATTTAACAAAAGATTAAGATAAAAATAAATATACCTTCGTCATACTGTTAATAGTTCACCAAAATAGAATAATCCTAAGACTAGTATAAGTTAAAAACTTTCAACTACTGTCCATATTTTATAAGCAGTGCTTTAGCTATATAATGTAACAAAAAATTGCATTAACTCACATACCACTTGTTAGGAAGGAATTCAATTTACATTGTAATGTTAATGCATAAACAACAGTCTAGCCTAAACAAAAACAATCACTGTTCAGCCAAATAATTACACTTGGTAATTAAGCAGCCGGTGAATTGAGTAATAAAACTTTATACGATAAACATGAAAAACAATGTTAGTGATACAATGTTAAAACAATGTCACACTTTCTCTTTATATAAAGCAAGGATTGCAATATCTGAAAACTGTGAAATATTTTCTTTTAATTTGAACAAATTGACATATTTCTTATACAATGCGTGTTCTTGCTGAATTTTTATAAATTCTAAATTAATGTAATTGCGCTGCATATAATAATAACAGCATACTTAAATGATCCTATATACATCCTTCCTTTGTGAAAGATAAATGATTGTTGCTGTGTTTTTTTTAGTTTTTTTTTAACTTTAGTATTTATGCTAAAAATCAATGAGGTCAAATACATTTTTATAACGTCAACATTTTACAAACTTGTCAATTATATATTATTACAAGCAATATAAGCAAACAAGAAACTTAATAGATATTAATAATTCAATTATATTAAAAACAAAAATTAATCATTTATGCATTGAATACATTCACAAAAGATAAAAATAATATGAATTACTATCTCTAATTCTATGAAAATAAATTAAAATAAATCTTATCATAAATTTCTAAAGCATTTCATCGCAAAATCATTTCATTCTATATAACAACTATATAATTTACTATAATAATAGTTAATATCTGATATTAACTGTTATATATTAACTATTAATACATTAATAAATAATTTATTAATATATAATTTATTAATATATAATTTTGTACGTTAAATTCTATCATTTTCTCAATCAGTCACAGAAATCGAATCCGTGACCTGCGGTCAAACTGAAATCATACTAACCTCTGCGCCAACAAGTCACGCAATTGTTATATTTTATTAAACATATTGTTTAATATGATAAACATTATTAAACATATCGTTTAACATACATAAACCTATTAAACATATCGTTTAACATGCAAACACATATTAAACATACTGTTTAACATACAAACACATATTAAACATACTGTTTAACATACAAATACATATTAAACGTACTGTTTAACATACAACGCATATTAAACATATTGTTTAACATATATAAAAATATTAAACATATCGTTTAACATTATATAAACATATTAAATATATAGTTCAGCATATATAAATATATTAAACATAGCGTTTAAAATATATTAATGTTTAGTATGTTTATATATTGAACATATCGTTCAGCATGTATAAACATAATAAACATATTGTTTAACATACAAACACATATTAAACATACTGTTTATTTATTAAACATATTGTTTAACATATAAACACATATTCACCTCAGAATTGTCAGGTATCTGACAACGTACGGTGCGTTAGAAGTACAGTATACGGTATATACGATATTAAACATACTGTTTATTTATTAAACATACTGTTTAACATATAAACACATAATAAACATACTGTTTATTTATTAAACATATTGTTTTCTTATTAATAGGCCTACGTTATAACATTCCACCCAAAGTAAATCTGACCAACTGCTAAATTTGATTGTCTATTTGTATCCACCAATGGCATTGAGACTTTTGCACAGGTGTATGTAGCGGGAAGTTAACAAATAGAAATAAATTTGACAGCAGAATTGGAAAACGTACTTGATAAAGTTTCTACACGGTGACAATATTCCAGATTGCGGCCAAATGAAAGAATTTAGTTTTATCTGTGTAAATGTTGTCATCAAATGTAATAGTTGGAAACAATAATATTAAATTCAATTACGTTAAATTAAATTTAAATGGACACTAACACTATTTATTATGATTGAAAAATTAAACATTCTATAATATTTTATGCTATGGCATATTAATTAAAGGTGAGCAATAAATTAGATATTCTAATCAGATGGTATGTAACCGGATCCATAAAACAAATCTTTTCCAAAATTATTTTATCCGGTCTTGATAACAAGTAAAAATCAGTCCAAAATACTTTAGTACCGATTTTAATTCCTTATTGTGATTAGGATACTTCAATAAGTTTGCAAAAACATATGCGAATCCTGTGAATGTTTTCCCATGCGAACCTTATCTGTTGACCTCAAGTCAATTAACGAAATCAGTCAATTCTGGCAATTCTGGCATCAAATCACAGCAGTGATCTATATTGAATACCTGACATTTTCAGTCTGACGAAAAGCTAACAAATTTTAACCTAGTTCACTTCAAGACTTTTTGGTTTTCAAACGCTTTGTCGTATAAATGGGAATAGACTTGGTCTCCTCATTGCCATTTTTACTGCAACGAGGTAAAAAAGGAACACAAAAATTAAATGACATGATACTAATTAATTGCATAATACTAATTAGTTGCATAATGCTAATTAATTGCATAATACTAATTAATTGCATAATACTAATTAATTGCATAATACTGATTAATTGCATAATACTGATTAATTGCATGATAGTTGAAAATAAAAATCTACCCAACCAGATTTCACAATTGACACGTGATCTGACAAAGAAAAGAATTCTCCATATTGTGCATTTTTTTATTTTCCGTAAATTCTGCCTAATTTTTCTACTTCCGGTCACCCGGTCAATCTACTTCCGGTCATTCCGTCATTCTTACCCGGCCTGTCTGTTAGTTGAGGTATTAGAGAAGATTTGAGGGAGGATTAGGCAGGGAGCGAGAGATGCTAGGTTTGTCCTTGGTCTAGACGTCCGGCGTCGGGGGAAAGATAACGCGGAGGACCTGACCAGCGGGGCCTTGGACTGACACGGTGAGGGGATAGTTTATTTTATGTAAATTAGTAAAATTTAACGCTATATTAGCGTCATTTAACGTTATATGTGAAGTAATTTTATGTGATTTAATGTTAAGAATTGTTAATATATTGTAGTTTTGGGTTGTTTGGTTTGCTTTGAATTATGGTAATTTTGTTTTTTTTGTTGGTATTTTAAAGTCGTTTTAATTTGAATTAATGTGGTAAATTGGAGAAATTAAAATGTGAAATGGAGAAGTTAAGATATGTTTTTTAAGTTATGATATAAAATTATGTCGTGAAAAATTACTCGTGTGATGTCATCATTTATTTTAGTTATTTTATAATACGATTTAATGAAGCAATACGGTAGTTAAATTGAAAATAACTGACAATGTGAATTTTTTACATGTTGTAAATTTTTAAATGGATTTTTTAATCAGTGTTTAATAGATAAAATAGATACGTTATTTTTTTCTTTCTCAATTTGATGAATCATTTAAGTACAAGTCAGCATAATTCAGCATGTATATATAAAGTTAAATAATATTATTGTCAGCTAAATTATTAATTGTAGGAAAATTAAACAGTTAAAAATCATGAAAGTAATTTGAAAAACTAGAAATTTATTCTCCACTTTATAATCGAAGTATTCTCATTTTTGATATTTGACATTGAATTATTTTAATTTTATTGATTATTTTTGATAGCTGACAACGCAGAGGGGAATAAAGAACTAGATAGAAGAAGGATGTCGGTGATACACTACAAGTTTAAGAGCAGCAAGGATAAGGATACGTTGACGTTTGATGGTATGAGCATTTCGCTGCCGGATCTCAAGAACGCTATCCTGCTAAAGAAGAATTTCTCCAAGATTGACAAGGATAAGTTTGATCTAGAAGTCTGTGATGCTCAGACTAATCAACGTAAGTATTTTATTTCAATAAATTAGATATGATTTTAAGATGTTAAATAAAATTGTGCGATTAGTTTGTTTATAGTTAAATGCGTTAGATTAAACATTTTGTATTCAGTAGTCGATTATTGAATTGAATTGAATAAAGTGTACTTGTTGATCTAAAGTATAAATTTATGAAGTATAAAATTAGAGTATAAAGTTGATAATTGTAAATGATTATTTACTGCATTAGAAAATAGATTTATAAGAATGTAATAATGTTTTGTCCCATTTGTTTGATGCTATACTAGTTATTAATGAATCTAAATGAAGAGAAGCATCAGTTGAACTTTCCTTTTGGCATATAGGGTTAAGATTTAAAATCAAAGCAATTATTACTTTCAATGTTTTAAACACAAGTATTGGTTTATTGCCATTCATTTATAATGTATACAATGTTTGTGAATATCACAATCGCCACAGTGCTTATCAATTAAATTAGCTTCTGATAAATACTAAAACAGAAACCATTTTTGCTTGAGAGAAATTATAAAGAAGATACAAACATGTGTGTAGTTAGATTGGTAAGTTTGTGCGTTTAAAATGTCATACCTTTAAGCGTTGTGGATTAAATGTTTATATTTAGTTGTGTTGATTTGTTTAGCGTACAAGAATGAAGATTTGATTCCAAAGAATGCATCGGTTGTTGTTGCAAGGGTGCCTCTGGAGAGGATTACCAGAAGACCAAAGACTTGGTTTGTTAACTTTATTTTATATCTTTAACTTTTATATATTTCTTTATTTAATTGTTGATTGGAGTGTCAATCAGTGTTATGAAATGGATTTTTTTGGTAAAAGAGTTGTGGTCAGTTTTATTTATTATGTTTATTGGTAGAATAGTTGGAGAATATTACTATGAATTGATCAATGCAAATTGAGGCATGTTGCGTTGCATTATTGAAAAATTGTTTTTTTGCAAACTTAACAGTGCTCTTAAGCATGATGATTAATTTATCAAAAATAATAATACCTGAAACGCGCTCCATTAACTGTAAATAATAATAATAAATTAAAATTGATCAAGTTTGTGATAGAGAAAGCTTTCACAGAATTTGAAACTGAACCTGTACTTTCAGAGTTTAATTCTATATCACATTGAACTGTACTAAAGTGCTTGTTTCGCGTAGTGAACCTATAGTCATAATCAAATGAGATATAACCATTAACCAAACGACTTTGTGATTTAAGGCTTAAATATTTTCTTATCTATTTATGTTTAGTGTATGAATTTTTTTGTTGTCATTTTTTGTATTGTTTTTGTTGTGTCAGGGTACCAACTCGACCAGAATTGGCGGTGTTACCAGTTTCAACCAGGGCAGTACGTAACTATTCTAGTCAATTCAGCTTCTTCTTCTTCGTATCTATTTCTTATTTTATTATTTATTATCATTCTTTTTTAGTATCGATAAGAAAAGTATATATATTCCAAGCTTTTAAAATTTATTTAAAAAATATACTAATTTTTCTGAAAGTTAATTTTTTAAAAAAGTTAAAACTATAAAGTTTTATATTACAAATTCTCATTGTTTACATTTTTGTAATATCTTGATATTCAGTCTTTCAGTTTTATTTTTATATCTTTTACTTTTTATTATTGATTTTGCATTTTTAAATACAAAATTATTTTTTTGTATTTTTAAACATCCTTTACTGTTTGTTGGTCTTGAATTGCACTCAAGATTTGGTAATTTTTTTAATGGATTTCATGTAATGTCTTTCAGTCGATTTAATTGTATTTTATTAAATGAATTTAACAATAATGATTGTTAAATGTGAAATATTATGATTTGTGTTTCTTTTGGCAGCTATGGTGTAATTATTTGTTAAAGACAGTTTAATTAAATTATTAATGATTGTTTTTTACGCAGGCTAAATGAACATTGCTTGATGATAATAATTTTTGTCAATTTAGAATAAATTTCAGATTTTGAATAATGTATAATAAATATATTGCATTTCACTTTGTTGTGAATTTCATTAACTTCAAATTAACATCGATCAAACTTCAAACTAAACAAAGATATATTTACATTTATACCTTAGCTTGTAAAAAAAATCCCATAAATTTATTTTCATAAAATTATTTTCAAAGGCTCTTAAGTTTAGGTTTGCTGCAAGGCTGAGTATTCAATATCTTTAATTAAAGTGACAAATAAGCTAGATCATAACAAAAATACAACAACACTGTCCATAAGAAGAGTGAATGTTATAAAATACACACTCATTGAGGATGTTATGCAGTTGCAAGAAATTGTTTTAGTATAGATCTATAGAAAATTTGAGGCTGTAAAGTTGATAAATAATAAAAGCTGATTACTGGTATAATATAACAATAGTGAACAGGAAAGGGGCCATTAATTTTTCATGTAAAGGGCAACGGAATATCACTGTTATTTGTTATCAAAAACGATATCGAACCTCATTCTCATGTTCAGCTCAATAATTATAAATAAATTTTTGTCTAAAGAATCAGCTAGATTTTTTAGTAATGTTGATTGGTTTTGAGTCCTCGTTGCAACTTAACATTCCAACATTAATTACTGTAATCGTTATTCTGCAAAAATAATTAAATTTAGGCGTTTGAATGCATATTCATTTTCTGATAGTAATTAATTTCTTATGTATAGAAACTTCCATTATGTTAAAAATTCATTACAATCAGCAAGGGCATATGCTTTCAAACACCTACATTTAGTTATTTTTACGGAATAATAAAACTTTTCTGACCAGTGACTCTCACAGATTTACAAATCTTTTACAATCAAATATAATATATGCTTCCACTAAGAAAGCTTCAGTTCTGTTGTATGCCGTTAAGCCATATAGTACAGAAACATGTGAAAAAAATATTTTTTTAAATTTATTAATCAGTCTTTATAAGTTAAAGTTCAGTTTTTCATAAATATATATCAATTTTTATTACAAATACTAATTAGGACGAGTTATTATGAAGATGGAACCTGGAAATAGAAAGATAACATAAGCCTTCATAAATAGTTAGCTGTTAAGCTGAAGCATTTCATTTTGAGCAAAATAGGACACACCGAGCTTTAAGTATTTTATAAAATAAATTCAAAGTCGAAAGAATTTATATTAATAGAATGAAATCCAGCGAAGATTAAGAAAAATTGCAAAGAAATTAAATAATGAAGCCAAACAAATTTGTTTTGATTTTCCATAAAAACCGATCTCTTTTTGTCATATTTTTTCGAGGAAGTTGCTAAAATTCTTAAAACATCAAATTTTTCCATAACCCAACATATGGTTTATTATAAATAGTTCATTCCTCCAATTTTGAATATTTAGTACCACCGTTCTTTCAAAAGAAATAACATTAGCTTCATAACATCGTATAGTATATATTTATCATTATGGTAAAGCACAGGACTTAGAACCAATAATTTTGAGTTTGAGACTTCTGCTGAACAATATTTCTATAACTTGTTGCACTCTTTAGTATGGTGGTTAAATTGGCAATAGGTTTGACTGAGATGTCAGTCTCAAATGGTTCTGTAGATTTACTTTAATTTATCTAATTGGTTCATCCTTCATAATCATCTATTATTTTGCTCCTATATAAAAATGTTGTTTTGTGCCGAAATTGGCAATTACTTACAGTATTCGTCGTTTTCATAAATTTATTATAGACGATCGTTATTGTGGATATATAAATATTAAATTTAGGTGGTAACTTCAGAATTGTAATAAACAGTTTAAAGATTTTTGGTCTCAAGATTTTATATTTCAGCTTATTCTTTCTTTGATTGATTTTGACTTATATTTATAGCATTTCATATGTGAATAATATGGATACTTAGATTAACTGTAATTTGTAATCTGTTGAATTTTAGTGTAGTCTTATTAAAAGATTATTTAGTAATTAATTAACTTTAATAAGTTAATTAATTACTACACTCATTTTAATTTGATTACAAGCGTGTCAAAAGTATGATAGTTAATGTTTTAATGACATTGTGTAAAGTTTTCAAATATTCAGATTCTTTGTCATGTATTATGGTGGCCTTCTCTTTGAAAGAGTAAGGAAAATTTACAAATTTGTAAAGATTGTCAAAAAAAGACATTGTTTACTCAAAATTTATTTCCTTTCAATGGATCTATTTTGTGATTCATCAACTGATCCTGAATGATTACAACTGATCTAGTTATTGAAGCTGATGATTTCAAGGCATTATGAAAGACTGACAGTTACAAGAATAGTTTATCTTCTAATTGAAAGATGTTTATTTACGTCTTTAATATTTTTATAAAGTAGATTAAATATAGAAACATGCACATTATTTTATATACAATACCATTATACATAATCATGTTGCGTAATATGATTATCAACATTGTATAATTTTACGTAATATGACAATCACAAAATATATTACAATAACGAGTGTATAATGAATAGTATGAGTATTAGTAAATATTGTACTTTTAAGCTGATGTTACTAAAGAAACATGCCACACGTGGGTTTGATACAGTGACTTCTAACAAGTTTTAATTTTGCTGGTTTATTTTTATTGTTTAAACAATTATTGTTGAGCATGAAATATCATCATCATCATTATTATCATCATCATTGTCATTTATTGATTTATAATTGTTTGGTTTTATAAGAAAAATCTTTTGTCCTTTACGTTATTAAGTATTAGTAATGTAATTATTAGAAAATGACAGGTTATTAAAGTTTTAAAAACTTATAAATAGGTTTTTAAAACTTATGTTAAATTTATGAGTTTTTGTAGCATAATGCGTTACTAAATATTGTATAATATTGTACGTTTTATTATTTAGCATTTGTCAAGATGACGACATTCAATTTTGATGTAAAATATTATTATATGATTTAGATATTTGTACTTATTATTTTCATATGCTATTTTGATACTGCTTTCTGTGTTACTAGTTTTACTAGTTCAATACTTATAGTCAGTATTTATGACAATTTGTCATTTTAAGATAATATCATTTAAGCATCATGAATATCATTTTGCAGACGTTTGACATTGAAATCAATGCAAATCAACTTGTTAATGGTTAATGTGTAACTAGATGTCAATAATTGTAATTTATTAGTTTATATTGTATTGTGTATTGTGTGTAATTTATTACATTCAAGATAATTGAGTGTAATAAATTACAAACAGGATACTGTTTTAATTCAAAGTGCAATTTATTGACTGCATAGAATTTTTCTTATTCTTATAAAATTTCTATTATTCCTTTAACTTATATAATGTAGATATTATAACTTGAATAAATTTGCTACTGTACTACTGTAGCCTCCTAAAAATAACTACTAAATATGAATGATTACAAGAATTTGTTTAAATTCTTGATGTTGCCGATGATTATTTTAAATTTTAAATTTTAATATTTATCAAAACAATGAGTTTTAGTTTTTGAAGAATTAAATAAGAAAATTGATCAGGGATATTTAGAGAATACCTAGAATACAGTATTGCAATACTTCACTAGATATATAATGTTATCATTATATATCACTAGATATCACTAGATATATAATGTTATCAATGTTGCATAATGTTATCTGCTAATGTGACATTAAGCAATAAGCTAAAAAGTACAAATTGTAGTATATTCCAAGAATCACTGAAGTTTATCTAACAGTTAATAATTCCTTGTTTAGTTTTCACAGACTTTGACTTTCTGACTTTCTGTTTACTACAATTTGTCTTCAGACATATGTCTGCCGACATTTTGTCTACTGTGACATTAATGATATTAGTAGGGTTAGAGTTAGTCATTAGGGTTATGGTTGTTATTATTAGGGCGCTAAATTTAGTGTAGACCAATATCATTTGATCTGTAGATGAATTGTTGTAGATGAAAAGGCAATAATTACTAAACTCTCTAGAAGTTGTATCATCCATATTATGTCAAGAGCATCACAAAAATTTGTCTACCGACATTTGGTGTATTGATATTTTGTCTTCTAACATTAGAGTTAGGCTTGACCAAATGTTGGTAGACTTAGTATCGTAGATAGTAGATCCAATATCTTAGTATCGTAGATCCAATGTCTGTAGACAAGTTATCGTGGAACCATCTGTCATATGAGCTAATAAATCTAATATAAAACTAAAATTTAAGAAATAAGTAAATTATTTTAAACCTAATGACACAGCACAGACTACAGTACCGGTACTTTATTTAACAATGACTAATTAGTGACGCGACTTTAATTTTGAATTAAAGTATGTGACTGCTACTCAATTGTACAATAATAAAAAGTTGTGTACAACACTAATGACATTCTAATGATCAATCTTGTATCAGAAGCACATGAATGGAGAGCCTTGCTTCATTTGCAGAAGCAATAAAATTACCTTATCTAACTTTATTCTGATTTTTGTTGCCAATGTTTAGGTTCCAGAAACTGCATCAGGAGACAAGTCTCATAAAGTAATTTCTACTCCATACTTATTTTACATAATACTAGAATTCTTATCCGGCTATATCCGGGAAATTATCTTATTTTACAGTATGGTATAAGTGCGTACTGAACTTTTTTGATAGAAAATTATTTCATGATTGGGAAAAGTTGTCGGAACAAATCTTGCTTAATATTTTAAACGGATTTTGTATTGAATTTTATATACTTAAATAAGTTGCCGAATTAACAGCGAACTATTTTCATATTGGGAAGGCTTAATGTCTATTTGCCATCTTGAGATTATGCCAAAAGTTGACCTGGGTTTGTCTTGGGGTAGAGTAACATGTTTTCAGGACACTTTGCCTTGGACTAGTTAGTAAAATTCATAATTTTCATTGTATTCCCTATTCTTATATCATTATCATTGAGTAAGAATGAATTAAATGGATATCTACATACTATACCAATGAAATTAGCCTTGGCTTGAATCTCTTCATGTGAAGCAATTTCCACATGCACATACTTGAAGTAGAAGATCGTGCATTTATTACTAGTTCAATCAATAACGTTAATGAGTCTAGCTTATATTATTACTGAAAATATAAGATGTTGAAAAATCTAGTCTTCGAATGTTAGAAATTAGGAATCCAGTTTGAAATTTTTTTTAGCAAAAAATTCATTCCTGAAGATGTAATTTTTCTGAAGATTACATCCTCAGGAAGGCTTTAATTTGACAGTCGTTATTCCAAATATCCTTCCTTTCTTCTAATTGATGTTTGAGATGCCTGTTATAAGAATAATTTTAAGCCGCGACTTAGCTTACAACATTATTGCTCAATGCAAGATGCAAAACTGATTCACAGTTACAAACAATCTATCATTGAAGAGACAAGGACTCAGATTCCAGAAATGAAGAAATGTCAAGTCTCATTCTAGTCTTATGACCTTAATGTCATCTGAAGACATAACTATTTCGTGCTTGATATTCAGGATAGATATCTAAGGCTTGATCTGAAATAAACATATGATAGTATCTTAATCTAGTATTAAGATTAAGATACTATCAATGAGAGTATCTTGATCTTTTTGACTTCTTAATACACTTACCTGAAGCCTTAATAAAATATGTAACATTTTCATCTTGCATCTTTAGTCCTGATGTAGTTTTTACTTCTCTAAAATATATTTTGACAAAGAATGTTGCAGAGAAGTTGTATTTGGTGAATTTATTTATTGTAGACGACCGATTTATTTAAAATGGAAGGTTCAGAAGAAGATAAAATAGATGAGATGAAGAGACAATCGACAAAAACTTATGATCCTAAGTATGTCATTGTGAATGCAAGATTTCTATGATTACATTGCTTAAAGTCTACTTTATTGATAGCTTCTGTTAATAGTCATTTCTGTATTTTGTTTATCTTTACACTTAATTGCCTTGAGACCTGTAATTGTTGTGCGCAAAAAAAGTGACTGGTGCCCTTTATGCATTGTTTGAATTAACAATTCATGAATGGCTTAGTGGAATAGATTAATTAAATATATAATGTATTTGTTTTGTATTTTATGCTAATTTTATTGGCAGCAATTCCATCAATTGATATGTATCTTTCTCATATATTTTGTCAATATTCATAATTGGTTATCATTGTAATAATTTTCTAGAATCTGTAATGTTTTAATAGTGTTAATTATTACTGTAGATATTTAGTGTGTTTGACTAAAATATTTTGTATACTCGTCTTAAAACTGATCTTATTTTGTCACTGCAATTTACTGTTTATTCTAAGTGCTTGGGTGGGATGTGTATATTATAATCTATCTTGATATTGAAGAAAATATGCAGTATTGTCTTTTGACTACAATTGTAATAAGCTTTGCAATTAAAGATTATGAACTTTTGTATCAATTTTACAGTTTACATTTTCTATGTTTCTAGTAACTATGTTGCGAGATCGAGAGATCATTACAATCCTTCTGCCGCTGTTTTAAGCAAAAGCACTTGTAATATTTGCCGCAAGCCTGGACATTGGTCTACAACATGCCCTAATAAAAATGTAATACTTCATATTTTGTACTATTTTCATATGGCTTTTAATGAAAATTTACTTAGTCGTATTATTTTATTATTTATCATAATTAATTTATCATTTCTCAATGAATTGGATGCTTTGAAACTTAGATTTTGGTGATAGCTGTAGGAAAAATGAGTTATTTTTTATTTCATTATATACTAGTACATAGTACATTTTGAACTAAGTTTAAATTTTTGTGATTTATAATATTAAACGGATATTTCTATTTTTACCCTATTTTGCTATAAATAGAATTATAACGTTTTTGCATTCATATTTTTTTGTAATTATAACCCAAAAGAGTAATATTATTAAGGTATATATAGTCATTTCAAATAGTACCCTATTTGGCATGACTCGGCTTGGATGTGTGTGTTTGCGTATGCGTAATGTTAATAAGAATGTTATATTTAAAAATGTAACATTCTTATTATATTTTGTTAGATTTTAATCATCACTACAATCAAAGCTTAGAGATTCCATATAAAATAAAAAAGATAATGTCCCTATTATATAAATTAAAGCTATTAAGCTTGAGGCCACAGGCCCTGTACAGTATGCAGCAGGCTGAATTAATATGGCAGATGTCATTAATATTTCTATTATATAATTTACACCATGCCGGAGTTACCAAACAATGTAGCCTTAGATTAAGACAAGAAACACCTTATCTTTTCTAATATTATTTAAACAGCATATAAAATGCTCAAACGTGCGCAGGTTTTGTTTCTCATTGTACATCTAAGTTCTTACAGATATAAATCTCAAATATCATCACATGCGATTTACGATTTCTAAGGAAACTACAGAAACATTAGTCAATGATCATTGATTAATAAGCTATTTAAATTTTTTCAAATAAATAAAAAATTGATAACTGAACGTTTTCAACAGTGGTTCTCAATCTTTTTAAACTAGAAGATTGCGTATATATATTGAGTATTGGTTAGCGAGCATCACTGAAAATAATGCCACAGAAGCACTATGGCTAATTATGCGACTGTATAAATTAATATAAAACTATCGTGTCAACATACCACTATAACAAATATAACATTAAACTTAGTGTAATAAATTTGATGGTATTCAGTACGAGTATTTTGCTTATATACACCATTACGATCTAGCGATTTGAATCTTGACAAAAATGATAAATTATAAACATTTATTTGTTTGTATATTTTAATTTAAAAAAGTATGGAAATTTAATGCATGCTTATCGACCAACAGACAGGTGTCTGCAGATCACTGGTAGTCCGCGGACCACAGGTTAATAAGTACCCAGCTTAATTGATATTTTAATTTGTCTCACCCCATCTGTATTGGCTATTGAAAGTGATCCTCATGACTTATTCATAAAATTGACAGTATAGTGACTGATTTGGCTGATTACCTATTAAATAGAAACCAAAATTGTATTATCTAGGATCCAGATGTTCAGGTGTTGCGCAATATGAAGCCAAGTACTGGCATTCCAAACATCTTCATGCGTCCGGTGATTGATCCAAACACTCCCGGTGCACTGCGCACCAGTGCTGGAACTTTTGCTGTTCCCATTGTCAACGCGTAAGTATTGAATTTTTTCTTTTGCTCTGACTATATAAACTTCACTTTAAACTTCGCTACACTTTTAATTTAAAAATGTTTCTGTTGGAATAGATTTAAATAAAAGTTGATCTATCTTTTGCAATCAATTTTGCAACAAGCCTTGATATTTACAATTAAAAATCTCCAGTCTATAGAGTAAGTACATCAAGAAAATCTTGTAAGATTATTTTATTTGACAATATTTACATTCTTCAGTGCATCTTGTACTACATTTTTGAAAATATGTTGTTGATTTATTGCACCACATGCACTAAAATATATAATAGATTGCCCAGTTAATGCTTGTTTTTTTGCTGATATTTATATAGTTTTTTGAAATGAAGCTAATTTGCAAAATTGCATACGATCAGTTCTCCTATTTTGAATTTGTCATTGTTATTCTATAGTAATAATAACAAAGACAGGATAGTCAAATAGCAGCCATAATAATTGCATTCATTCGCGTACTAGTATTTCATATTTATTTTGAAACTATATATTGCATGTTATTACTTTATACAGAATTGCCTACGAACAAGGTAAAAAGGAAAAGCCACCGTTTGTCAAGTCAGAGTCACCCGAGTTGAAAGATGATGAGAAGAAAATTCCCGATGAACTTCTCTGCACAATCTGTAATGACATCGTCAAGGAGGCTGTTGTAATACCGTGCTGTGGTAACAGCTTTTGTGATGAGTGTAAGTGGTAACTATTTATTGGGACACTTGAATGTTTTTTTATATTTTATGTAAGGTAATCTAACAGTGGTAACTTCAATCTGAATGTTTTTAAGACAGAATTGAAGTACTTGAACTCTGAATGAAATGTAAAATTACAGTGGTTCTTAATGATTTAAGCGGTTCTTAATTTATAACGTGTTCATAACGTCATGTCATCAATTAGATTTTTTGTGCTGATGTGACATTGAAAAACAATCATTCCTTAATTTAATTATATATTTCATCATCAGGCATCCGTCAGGCTTTACTGGATTCTGAAGACCGCGAATGTCCAAACTGCCACCAATCCGACATTTCACCCGACAATCTTGTCGCGAATAAATTTCTTCGTTCGGCCGTCAACAACTTTCTCAACGAAAACAGCTACGTACCAAACAAGCCAGCGGCATCTAAGCCAGCTCTTAGCCAACCGGTTAACCCCCCGAGTGAAATCAAGAAGGAGATCAAGAAGGAAGCACATGACTCTGATAACCGGTTGCCAATTGATGATAAAAGTAATTTGGCTGGGTTCACTCATTTGTCGTCTGTAACTTCGAGTCATTCGGAAGTTCCTCTGACTGAAAACAGAGGACAGGATCATAGCTTTATACCCATTGGTCAGGATCATCATGTGATCAGACAGCAAGGACCAATGACTACGGGGCAGTATCATCAGCCGAGTGAAGGAGTGAGACCAGCGGCTAATGGTGGCCAGGAAGTGATGCATTCTAGGTCTGCTCCTAGTCTCGTTCAGTCAAATAGGTCTGTTTTGATTTTCTTTATTCTACAACAACTCATCTATAGATTCTTGGTCAATGATACTTCTACTGACATTTGGTCTGCCCTAATTATAGTCTTAATCCTAAACTTAGCCCTGAGACCATTGTAGACCAGACCTCAGTAGACAGTGTTATAGACCAAAAGTCTGTAGACAAGCTATATGTAATTTCATCCTTGACATCATTCTTACGGTTCATTTGGATGTAAAGCACATTTCAGTATTAATATGTCATTGTAGACATATTATTTGATAGAAATCTCTAGCATTTATTGTCGCTCCTCAGACATGGATTGATTTAGAAATCATTTTAAATTTGAGAGATTAATGTAATGAAATAACTTTAATACGTATATAAGACTTGATCTGGATTTGGTTTTCTCTTCAGTAAGACTAGCATGACTATTATATCGTAAAAATTATCAGTCCTTTAGATTTTCTTTCTTTCAGTTATTTTCATTTTCAAACTTTGTGATCTGTTGTGCATCAATGTTAAAGTAATTAATAAATAACGCAAATAAATAAAAACAAATATACTTTGTGTGTATTTGTAGACCTCAGACAGAAATAAGACCACTTGTGTTGCCCCCTGGTACAACATTTATTGATCAAAATGGAGTCATTCTACGACAGCTTCCCCCAATGTCAATCAATATGAATTCTGGCCAGGGAATAGCACCCAGGACTTGGCCAGCGGGTCAACTTCCCCCCAGAGGTCAGAACAAATTAAAACTGTATCTTTCTTTAGATACTTTAATATTATTATTGACAATATAAAATGAGTGCAACAGAGTAATAAACATGAAATGTTGAGTTAAGAAAACTGTTTGATTGCTAACAGTATATGCTGTAGAAATGGTCTTCAGTAACTTTTCTGATATTTATTTATAATTTGTTAATAAATCAATTTCACAAGTGTTAAATAATTTAGATATAACTTTGGTTCTTTGTTGAAATATATTTTAATTATACTCAATATTAAGTTGAATGTTTAGTTTTGACATTCAATTAAATATGTTCAAATTTTTGTATCATTTTTAGGAATGTTAGTGTCCCGGGTCTCAAACCCTGGCATGATACTGACTCGCCATGGCCCACCCCCTTCTGCTGACTCCAATTACCCTCCCCCTCATATGAACATCAGATATGCTCCCCCCAATATGGATCAGCGCTCCCTTTTGATGCAAAATCAAGGCCCCCCACCACAAGCAATGTCTCTAATATCTCAACAAGGGGGTCATGTTATCATGCACCCCATGGCTGGATTGCCTCCTCCTGGATATCGTGGACCACCACCACCGAGTAAGTTAATTTGACATTTTTAACTTGATTTATTTGTTAAAATTTTTCGTATTAGTCATAATAATGCTTATTCATTAGTTAAGTTTAATTCCTAATAATTTATGCAAATCCTTTACGAAAGTAAATTTTATGTGTGGTGTTTTTGGTAACGATTTGTTTTTAATATCACAATAAATTTATAATAATCAGTATTAAAATATATATTTGCATTTGTGAGTTGTATTAAGATTACATTAATAAATTCACAGTACTTTGTATTTTTGACGTCACTTTTAAAGACTTAAATCCAGTCAGTCATTGCGTTTGGTAAATCTTCGCAAATAAATTTAAAGTTAAATTGCTCGGGTTCGTGATTGTTTAGATGACTAGTATTGCTCATTTATTATTCATGATTGTTTATATTCTTCTATTTCATTTTTTTGTGACTTTTTGCTATTTTGTTATTGTTTCTGTTTTAGTTGGCGCAATCCCAGGCATGCCTCCTGAAATGATGATGTTGAATCAGCCTCCTGGCTTTCCTTTAATGTCAGGATTTCATGGTATACCTACTGGTGGAGCGCCCAAGTCTGGTATACCTCTCACTGAAAAACAATTCTATGAGGAACAGCAACGTCTTCACAATGTGCTTATGAGGTACTGCTTCTCGGACGCTTAGTTGTCTTTGTGTTTGTGTGCTTAGTTAGTTGCTTTTATCTGAATATATTATGTTGTATATATTTGTATATAAAATATGTAACATGTAATAAATTTATCTCTTGAAAGATACATTGATTCAACTGTATATAGGCATGTTTGTCATTTTAAAAAGAAGATTATGTGCATTGTGTCGTTATATGCTGTCGTTTTCAAATAAAAATTATTCGGTGTTCTGCATCAGATGAATTGCCCTTCATTAACTTAAAAATGTGGATTTATTGATTATTTATTATATAAACACTTTGCTATTGGCCGATTCCTGGAGCCCACATATGTACAGATACTATACATACCAATTTCATAAAATTTTACTAAATCACGCGGTGTTTTTAAATGTTAGTAGCATGACGTCATTATAACCGGATAATGCTATAGTCCAATGAAATAATTGCAATAACCGTGGTCCTTGTATATTTAAACCAGTATATATCCAGTGTTATTTTTTAGTAAAATGAAGTGCCTGAAATTTGCCATATGTGGATGTTTTCCCAAATATAAAATTTTCTAAATTGTATGTATTATGGAATAACATATTTTACATCAATTATTTAAATCAATAATTTGTGTTGTATTGTCTTTAAACAACTGTAAAACATCCAATTGTAGTAATAATAACAAACATGCTCTGAACTCAATAAATATAATCTTTTCTAAACTTAATTAATATACGTTTCAACAAATATACTATTTCTAAACTCGATTACAACACTCTTTTCTAAGAGTATACTGATTAAACTCTTACATACTTATTACAAATCAGCATACTTAGCATACTTATTTGAAATCCTTCCTTTTTAAAATCTCTAGACAAAAAGCATCAGAATCTGTTGAACCAAATAAGCCTCGCGAGGATCCTATGGATGCATTTGAGCGAGAATTACGTAAACCCCGCCCTCCTCTTCGCCAGTCAATTTCACGGTCAAAATCTCGCTCTCGAAGCGCCTCTCGCTCACCTTATTCCTCTAACGGCCCTCGAGTGGCTAAATCTCGTGATCGCAGATCTTGGTCTCGTTCTCGACCTACGTCACCGCGTCGCGCGGGATCTAGATCAAGATCTGGATCTAAAACGCTAGTGCGTAGGTCTAGAACGAGATCGAGATCACCGGCGATTAGAAGTAGATCGCGTGGTAGAAGCCCACTGCAGAGAAAGTTGACGCCATTGGGGAGGGGTTCTCCATCGTATAAGGACTCGCCACGTAGTAAGGTAGCACTAAGGAAAATGTCACCGCGCGATAAAATGTCACCACATTGTAGGATGTCACCTAAACGTCTGACGTCGATGTCACGTAAGCGTTCTTTTTCTCATTCTCGTTCTCCTATAAGAAAACGAACACGTTCTTTCACACCAAGAGAACGTCGTTCATCACCGAGACGTTCTTCATCACAGAGTCGTCTGACTCCTCAAAGACGGTTATCCCCTGCACGTCATTCGGCCGGACGTCGTTCATCATCACTGCGACGTTCATTACCAAGACGTTCACCATTGGCAGGGCGTTCATCGCCCAGACGTTCACCACTTGCAGGACGTTCATCACCCAGACGCTCACCCATGCAGCGTCGTTCATCATCACGTCGTTCATTGTCACGACGTCGTTCACCTCAGCGTTATTCCCCTGTGCGTCGTTCATCACGTTCACCACGAGGTCATTCATCGTCTCAATTGCATTTGCAGCGTCATTTATCACCTCTCGATCGTTCACCGTTTGGTTCACCGCAGAGGTTTCGTTCACCCTTAAGGCTTCATGCACCAGTACATCGTTCACCATTTGAACGTCGTTCGCCTTTTGAACGTCATTCATCAATAGAACGTCGTTCACCGCGCCGTTCATCTTTAGAACATCGTTCATTGATAGAACATCGTTCACCATTCCAACGTCATTCACCCTTACGTCGTTCACCATTTTCCATTCAATCACGCGGTCGTTCACGTACTAGATCACGCTCACCAGTAAATGTAAAGAACTATTCCAATCGCCCGCCTAAATATTCCCGATCCCCCTCCCCCGCCAGAGGTTCTCCCATCCCTAGAAAACGTCTGAGATCACGTTCACCATCTTTACGCGGGGGAAGGGGGAGAAGTCAATCACGTCGTCACGGTAGCGCGGGTTGGAAGGGATCAAGGTCACCGGGTCAAGGTCAGAGAGGGTCGGGTGGGGTAAAGGATGAAAAGTTTAGCGGATGGGCAGCGCCTAGGGTGGGTGCAAGGGGAGGTGGGTGGGTGGATGGCAATGGTTTGCCGTATTCACCGAATAGTTACAGACATATGGAAAATATTTACAGGTGAGCGATTGTTCGTTTTGTATATATACAAATATAATGTCCAATGATATGAAAAACACAATTTAAGATGATATTAAAATGTATTTTTTTTTTATCTAAGACCAATTTTGATATTGATCAACTTTTGAAGATAATATTACTTTTGAAATGCATACACACAATACAACCTTTAACAATTGATCAGTTAGTATTTAGTATTAAATGAGTTTATGTAATATTTATTTTTTACTATTAACTTAAATATGATTATAATAATTTCCAAATATTGTTATTATACACCATTGCGCAATAGCAGTTGTTGTAACTTTTTGAATGTTAACTCTATTTTAGGTTAGATCCTCAATTTGCTGATTCACGAATAGACCCTCGAATGATTGGAATAGACCCTCGAATGATTGATCCTCGCATGCTTGATGGTCACGTTATTGACCCTCGTGCAATGGCCGACTATTATCGCTTCTTTCAGGAGTGGATGGAGAAACGCGCGGCAGGAAATAGCGACATCAGTAAGACGGGACACAAGTCAAATCGACGGTCAGCGTCGAGACATAAGTCTCCGCGACATTTGAGTAAGACTGACACTAAATCGCGAAAACGTAAATCGAGCCAGACGGATCACGGAAAAAAGGATCAGTCGCGATCAGAAAAAGATAAGATTACGAAGACTTATAAAGATCAGAAGGGGAGGGAGGAAGGGAGGTATAAGGAGGAAGGGAGAGGAAGGGAGGATGGGAGGAATAAAGAGGAAGGGAGATATAAGGACGAAGGTAGGTATAAAGGAAAGGATGAATTCGATAAACGAAGTGGGATGGATGGAACAAGGAAAGATGAAAGAAGAGATGGAAAGAGGAAAGATGAGAAACCTAGTGGTGATGATAGGAGGAGGGATGACAGAGCGGAAACAAGAAGAGATGAGAGGGTAGGTGAGAAATACGGAGAGGGGAAACAAAGAAAAGAAGAAGAAAGAAGAAGCAATTATAAATCATTAGAGAAACCAGTGGAGAAAAGCCGGGATGGAAAGAATATTGAAGATACTTTGAAGTCACTTGCAGGTGTGAAGACTTTTGATTCGCATGAAGGTGAAATGAAAGGATTGAAAATCCCGGTTTTGAGTATGGATAAAAATCCCAGCATCAAACATGAACAGCACTCGGATAAAGAATCTTCCGGTAAAAAAACAGAAGATAATATCGGTTTGAAATCGAATGAAAAGAAAGACGTGAAAGCTAAAAGTTCCGGAAAAATTCTCGAGGCGTATAAACTGACAGAAAGGAAGGCCGGACAGAAGGGTAAAAAACCAGAGAAGGATAATTTGATCAAACCACATAGTACTATAATTATGAATCTTCCTAAAAAGCCAGCAACGATAGCGACTGTTGATAAATCTAGAAATGTTAGTAAACCGTCGAAAGAGAATCTAAAGAAAGCTTCGAATAAGTTGAAAGATAAAACAAGCGCAGAGAATATTAAAAAAGAAGTTAATGAGAAGGAAAAAGTTGAGCCAATTGTTGCTACTTTGGAAGCACAAATGGAATTAGTTACGGATCAGAATGTTTTGCAAGAAAACATTGATTCGATGGGTAATTTGGAAGGGGAGGTTAGTGTTGTCGAGGAGAAAGTTAGCGAGGGGGGTGTGACGGTGATGTCGAAATGGGAGCGAGATTCTGATGACGATACAAAGCAGAAGCAAGAGATCGTTGCTGTGAAGGAGATTGAAGGAGTGAAATCATTGCCCAAGTTAGTTCCATTCTTATTTGACTATTAAATGTTTAATGCTTGGTAATAATATTTGTGCAGTTATTATTATAATTCAATGTTTTATTATGTTAATTATTTGTAAATCATTTCATGTTAGTGCCACAGACTTGGAAATGATATTTCTCAAGTTTGTGTCTAATTACAAATATCATTAGAAAGTATTAAAATACCAATCAATAAAGTATAAATAATACTAAATAACTAATAATTTTTAACTATTAAAACTTTCAAATTAAACTAATTTAACTAATAAAGATAAGTAAATGAAATAAATTTTGTTTTGATTTAACTTTTAAATTTATAAAAAGGAATTTTCTTTTAATAGATCTGTCATAGAGAGTGCAGAAAAAGCCATATTACAAAAACCTAGAGTTCCCCACGTTTCTACAAGTTCCACATCCAGACTGGATTGCGTTCAATCCACTGTACACTCTACCACTAGATCCATCCCTCAATCCTCCGTGCAGTCTATCGTTCAGTCCGCTCCGCTATTCTACGCGCAACCGATTCAATCCCATACGTCGCCGAGGTCAAGCGTTCGTAGAGTTAGCTCCGACTCTGCCGGTCACGCTCGTCACGTCATCACGGACTCGAATACTTTAAGCGTGACACTGACGTGTGAGCCGGATGTGAAGCCAGCGTCAAGCGACAGGAAACGACATAGCGGCGAGAAACGAGCTACGAAAGATTCAGAAAATAAAATGAAGAGTGAATCGCGACATTCCGGAGAAAAAATGAAAGAGTCGCGACACGGGGAAAAAGAAACGCGATGGGGTGAAAAGGAAACAAGGCAGGTTGAAAAAGAAACGCGTCAGGGTGAAAAAGAAACGCGACAGCATGAGAAAGAAATGCTGCGGGATGAAAAAGAAATGCAGAAAGATGATGAGGCAAAAGAAGAGAAACGCGATAAAGAAAAGAAATCGCGACGCGCTGACGATAAAGAGAAATCGAAAGAAAAACGCTCAAAGGATTCCTCTGCAAAGAAAGACAATCCTAATCAAATCAGTAAAACTGAAAAAGACGGAGAAAAGAAATCGAAGGAAAAACGCTCAAAGGATTCCTCTGCAAAGAAGGACGATCCTAATCAAATCAATAAAACTGAAAAAGACGGAGAAAATTTAAAAGAGAATTTATCGAGTAAATTAAGCGCAAGGAAAACTTCCATGATGGAGGAAGAGAAATTTGAGCCGGATTACGATGAAGGGAGTGCATCGGAGAAAGAAGGAGAGGGGACGAAGGATGTTTTTAGTAAAACGAGTGAAGATGCTCCAGCTAAGCATACTCACAGGAGGCATTCATCGGGGAAAAATAAAGAGTCGGAGGGCGAAAATGAGGAGATGAGGAAGCATTCGAAGAAGAGTAAGAAGAAGAAGAGTAAGAAGGGAAAGAAGCAGAAGAAGAGCAAACAAGATGAAAGTTGAAGATTATAACGTGATGGAGTTATTGCTTTAGTTCTGCTCTTTGGTAAAGGAATTTGTCAAACTCATTAATGATATCGCATTAACTAATCCTAGACATAAATGTAATAATTCGCGACTTTAGTTAATGTTTGTTGAATAACGTTTGTTTAGATCATCGCGTAATTTGCAGAATTTTTTACAAGATGAGACATCGCTACAGACTTTAATTTTTGGATTTTGTAGCAGTTTGTAATGATTTAGAAGCTATACATGTATATATTTGCGATTGGTTTTGGCACTGATTATTGTTGAATACTAATTACAGAATGAATTTTTAAGAGTTTAACATTCTTCGAGTTCAAAATGATAATTTAAACTGATAACAGAGATTTATAATGATTGCGTTAAATGAATTCAGACACGTGATAATATAGACATTGATTATTAATGATTTATTATTATTATAAATTGCGTCATTTTAATATATATACAGTATAAATTATACTGTATAATTACAGTTTCTTAATGAATAACTTGATTCTTTTAGGACTCGCTTTGTTTGCACAAATGTTCAGTTAATTAAAAAATAGACTTGCGTGAAAAATCTTTTTAACAGTTTAGAACTGGGTTAATAAAACTTTCTGTATTAATTTAAGAACATACTATTTTCATTGTATACTTAGTTGTGCCTAGTTGTATATACTTTACTGTCATTTAAAAAATACAACTACCTGTGTTATGTTTAAAAATTACTATTTACAAAACATTGTATATTCATGTAAACATGTATATACATGTACACGCATAGTACATACTCATCAGTATACATTTCTGCTCATATCTGGATAGAGCATAATTTACGCACTTTTGCATATCTATATATAGTGTAATATATGCACTTACGCATATCTTATATGCACTTGAATCTTTTAATTAAAATGTTAAAATTGTCTAAAATAACATTATGCGCAATAAGCTTGATTAATTGACGAATTTTTTTATTTAATTTTAAAGTTAGATAAGATTAGATAAATAAATTTTATTTAAAATCAAAATTATAAATAACTTTACAGATACTTCTTGCTCTAACAACTAACATTAAGGAAAATGCGATTAATCTGAAACTGTATACTATGGAATAGTATGCAAGAATATAACAAAAAGAAACGAACTATTTAAGTTGTTAAAGTAACAACAGTCGTTGCAATAAAACTATGAACAATTAAAATAAATAAACTATTTACAATTAAATAATAAAAATTATTCAAGCATTTATAAGTATGAAATAATTAACAAAGAAATAATACAGTATTTACAGTAAGCAAAGTCAATCCAATATCTACTTAACTGCAAGAGTCATCAGTAATCTAAGATTTCTAACAATTTTAGTAAGATTTTAATTATTTAGTGATAGTTATTACAAAGTTCATGACTCCAGCATTAAAACTATGGCAGTTCATGAAGCTGAGTCAGTTTATGAGTCGCTTTTATATAGTAAAGCAGCGACTATGAGAAAGTCGAATCAATAAGATGAGATGAAATTCTTAACATGTTGACCAATACATCCAATCAACTGAACAGACTAAAAAGATCATAGAATAATAAGAATATGAAGATAGCAAAACTATTTCATTACAAATATAATGTATATTTGATACAAAGTTAATATAATATAATTCTTCCTTTGATTGGTCTACCATAAATGTTACTCTAAATACTCGTGCTTAAAACTATGAAATTACAGTTTATATCGTAATCAGTTTCCGTATATTCAGTTTCCTTGATTTGATTTGATAAAATAAGGTAATTCTAAAACAATTCTAATATACACAAAAGGTGTATTGAAAGAACTAGATATTTGGTTATATAATTACATGTAGCGATATATTACAATAGTACTAAGTACTGTTATGCTCTTGAAAATCAATTGGAGTATCTTTCAATTGCTTGTCTACAGTATATCGTTAATTGTAAACTGTATAATATTACTCAGAATAAACCACTAATTAATCAATGATATTTAGTATAAAATTTATAAAGGTACTAGTGAGATATGAAATGTAGAGCTAGTAGTTTATCTAAAGTGATCATGAAGTGTCTTCATAAACCTGTAATGTACATTCAACTGTCTGACCGCAACGTCTCACTAACCTAGTCACATTTGTCATTTAGATATTAACAGTGTCAAAAAGTGAGAAAATATATGATGAAATACTGATAAAAAGTTAGTCCAAAAGCAGAAGAACTCTATTAAGGTAGTAGATACGACGATTGCGAATCTATTTTCAAATTCAAACTATCGTTAGTTTATTTAATGAGATTATTTTAAAGTTTACAATATGATGCAGTAAATTAGTAAATTAGATACATTAGTATATGTGATGGACAGAAATGATTTTAAAAAGAAATTAAATGAAACATACCATGTTAATAATACATGCTTGCAGACAGATGGACTGGTGGATAGAATCATGATAATATTATAGTAATATTATTCTACAAAGCATAGGAGCTTCAAATAAGAACAACCGTAAATGATTATTATGCATTTACTGGAGATTCGTTTATAGAAAATTTACTATCATTGACGAAATGAAAACTGCCATGTTTTTTATTTTATCCAAAATTTGAGCTGAGATTTAGTTAAACTTGTCGTTAAATATATTATAAAATTACTATTTGCTAATTGAGTTAGTATGAAAAGTTGCATAATTAAAAATACCGGTTTAACGGTCGGTCTTTTCTTAGAAGTTGTTGAAATTTATTATAATGATTGTGGTTTGCTTGAGTCGTGTCGTACTATAATGTAATGATGTAACAAATAAGCCAAACGAATGAAAAAAAAATCAGAGCGTTGTAGGCGGTTATAACTCCCCCTCCCCACTGGAGGTCAAAAGATTTTTTGTCATGTTAAAGATGTCAGTTTAGTGGTAAAGCCCCCCTCTCAATTTGACGATGCACATTCAATTGATTTGCTTCGAATACATGTCATTAGAGACCAAATACATGAAATTGGGGAAGAAAGTCGAGCAAAACAAAAAAAGTCATAACTCCAAATTTGTGAAGAACTCTCCTCCTTAAAATTCCTATCAATTCCTGGCTACGCCACTGGTCAGAAGTGATATATCATTATTGTAACAGCTAACAAACAATATCTTCAATAATTCTAAATAATATCCGTAAATACTATTATTAGTCTTTCATTTATATTAATACTCTAAAGTTTAAACAATCGTAGAAAATTTTCCACGCTTTTCGCAAATCTCGGCGCACGACCGAACCGATGTAAATTTTAGATTAGTAAAATTGCTGCGGGATTTCAGTCGTATAGCTCTGTCTCTCGATGTGACTGAAGCTGAAGCAATACCGTTGAGTGCGCGCTTGAATGTCGAAAGACTAGATAAAAATAGTGAATGTTTTCTAGCATGAGAGCGCGATGAGAAACGGTTCGGAAAGGCCATTCGTCTGGAATATTAGCAACAAGTAACGGCGATGCAGTAGTTTCTTTTTGTTAGCGTTTGCATTGAAAGCGTATACAGTAGCATCTAATCTATCAACTTTTGTGGTCAATATACGCTGGCTGCGCAGAGATCTATTTAATATCTCAACTGTCACTGACAATTTAGTATCCTCGATTGTCGTTGCAAATTGACAGAGTAAGTTCTATATTATTACATTTTAGACTATAACATTTTCAGTTATTTAAGTAGTTATAAATATGTAAATATGTATGCTATGACCCCACTCATCCTATCAAATAAAATCTCATCCTGCCGTTTGCACTATTTTGTTTCTATAATAAGAATTCTAAAACATAATAAATTATTGGAAGAGTTGCATCGAGCCTATCTATTTTTTTGTAATTTCTACAAAGCATAACTAACTTCTTGCATATTTATTCAAACGCCTTTGTGATAACTTTTATAGTGACGTTGTTGTAATCGTTGATGAGATACAGGATTGATGTCGATCACCTCTAATCCGATTATAGAGGCGATTTGAAAAATAGCTAAGTCAACTTGTCATAGTATGGCAATAGTCCAATAGATTATTTCACTGTCATTGTTAGTAGTAGTAAATGTGGATTTAGATGTATTTTTTATGATGAAAGACTTTATTTACTTTAATACTTTTTTCTGAATGAAATAATAAATGATTACTCTAGACTAGGCCAATTCTTCACATAGACAACTGCGTTTAGCTAACAATGAATTAATTACTTATACAAAGATATGAAATAATAGCAATGCCTAATTGACATTTTATAATTTCAGTTCTGTCAAAACACATAGGCGCGATATATTAACTATTAGTGTTCTTCATTTGGTTCATGGGGTGTCAGCAGAAAAAATTTAAAAAGTGGGATATTTTAAGCCTGGTATTTTATGCTCAGCATGCATAAAATATAAGTTTCATGTTCCTGCAAGGGTATGCGAGTTTGTCGATTTCTTTTCAGAATATCTGGGGGGAATTGATTTGTTTAGCGTTCACATATTTAGATAGTGGGGGTGGAAGGGCTCGGGCCCTATCTCAAATTATATTCATATATAGCCTATAAGTAATCTTTGTTTCTTGTATATCACGAAATTTTAAAGTTATACTTACGTTTAAATATAAAAAATATGCATAAGGTATTTATGGGTATATATATATATATATTACATATGTAAATATGTAATTTGTCTACTCTATATTTTCTCTATTTAGTCAATATATGATTGCATTTATTTGCGAGATTGTTTAAATCTTTAAATTACTTGTAAGATAAAGCATTTGTTCTCTTTCTTATCGTTCCTCTTTCTTATTGGTTTTCTTTTCTCTTTTCTTAAACTTTCTCATTCTTTCAGTTTATATGAAAACTAAGAATCTCGTTTCTATTTGCATTTTTTCTCAGAATATTTTTCATAATTTTTCAGCATAAGTGCTATAGAGATATCACTGCATCTTCAATCTATAATTAGGTCCTACATATACACGCTGTCATTATTTTTGGCTTATTCGTTATAGTAGAATAGACATACTCCTTGCAAAATCCAGGCCTAATTATCACAAGCCAAATGACTCAATAATTAATATTTCAATAAAGTATAAGATCATTAGCTTTAACGACTGAATGGCTACACAAAATAGCTCTTACAAATTATTTTTAACGCTGTTCGTTTTTTTCTCTTCTGCAACGATAAATGCTTCTTTTAAATTTCCGCACGTGCTACACGACAATTAATGAGACGACTACAATGAAGCGAGTTTGCGTATAAAGTAATAATAAGAAACGACAATAGATGGATTAAGTAAATTGCAGCGAGCAGAAGCGACCTGGAAACTGATCAGACGTGAAATGAGTTTATGAATCAAACGGATTTGCGGAAAAACGCAAGACAGATTACTGATCGAGTAGTAAATCCATATTAGCTACATGTTCAGCATTAACAACTAATCTCAACGTTTCGCATCAATATCATTAACATTCGAGCAATTGGAGAAACTGAGAGCGAGTCGAGATTAAATGCGGCATAATATACTGTACTTCATTTGTTAGATATTCTTTGTCGCTAAATATAGACAAAGCGATAAATAAAATGAAGGGGCATAGTGACATTGAAGTTGAAATTGAAAGTGCAGAAGTTATTTTTTAAATTAATTGATTCATATAATGAGTACAATATTTACAGTTTTTGTTTTGTTTTCATTTTTACCTATAACATAGTAATTTTGTACGATGTACAAAAATGGAGAAATATTAATAACATCTTACTTACACATTTATCTATTGCCATTGTTATAATTAATGTTTACTTATTGTTAAATGTTATCACTATTGATAAATCTATTTTAAATAAACTTACTAAACGAATAATTTTACTTACAGTTTTTAAAGTTTAGATACCGAATAATATTAATCATTGACCACTACAACTTATTATTATAATTATCTTAACAAAAATGATCAATCACTATTATAATTAAACCATTTTCTTTTTCTCGTCTATTAAACCATCTGCATCTCAGAGCTTCTCACGTTCTATTAAGCGTTTCACCGGTGACCTTTAGTCCATACCAATCTGTCTTGATGCTACGCCCAGTTGGCCGTTGACAGTGCAAAAATAATTAGTGCATAAAAGCTGGAGCGAGAATATATCGTGATAGAGAAAGGCTTCGTGTGACAGAAACAAGCTTAGCGGCCCTTCGTGTTGACCGGGAGTTGGTGGCACCCAGGGGATCAATGATGTTGTATACCGCCCACCTCGTCCTCGAATAGTGGCGGATAATATTTGTTCGGCGGTGCACTGGACATTTTGCGCACGTTTTCGAGCGGAAGTATCTACATGTCGACCGGTTTTCATAATATCAGGTATAGATCGTCCGGGAATGAATAACATTGGATCAAATGCATGTTATTGTTTTCTTTATGTTTTGAGGTTAAGGTAATGAGAGCATGTTGGTAAGTGAAAAGCGTTAGGGTTCTTTTAGTGCTGTTTGTTTTGTACTTTTACATTAAGAGAAACTTAAATGAAAAATAAATTTCTGCATGATGTTATAATATTATGCAATCTATGAAATCTGTGGCACTTTTAAAGTTGAAATTTATTCTTTGTAAACCTGTCATATCTGCACATTACACGTTATATGATTATATTTCATTCCATAAACATGATTTTTGATAGTATTTACGACAGGGGAAGACTGAGTGATTTCGTCCAATTAAATAATTGATTTAAAATGTGTTGCAGCAAAGAAAAGGTATGTTCATACTATATGTAATTTAGTAAGTGAAAAAGGTTATCAATTTTTTAGATCTTCCGCTCTACCCTTGTTCGTAAATGTGAATACGCCTTGTTCTGTGAAGTATATGCAAATTTGATCTAAACGGCAATCATTTTTGTAATCAATCAATCTTATTGTGTGATCAGCATGTTTTGCATTGATGAAGTAGATGACAGATACTCTGTTAAGTTCTGGAAACCTTTATGAACATCATATCTCTGAAATTTATTTGCTTTAGTATGCCTACAGTTTGAAAGTATTATAGTTCCATACAGTATTACAGAGGTTGTATCAAAAATGTTTTATAGTTGACATATGACATTTTTTGATAGCTAAAAGCTATCAAAATCTATATGTGTAAATTATTCATACTGCATACTGCATTTATCACAATGCTATAATTTTTAATTATCATTGCATAGTTGGAAATCTATGCGAGCAGTTTGTGGTTACAGAATTATACTGCATGCTGAGATATGTTATAACAGCTTTGTATGTAGGCCTATATAGTAAAATATCTGATGTGTTTTATATAGAAAATTAGACAGAATTAGATCAAAAGATTTTCGGTCTACAGTTCCGTAGGGCCTACACTGATTAACGATTATAATCAATTTTTAGTCAAATCAATAATCATTTTAACAAATCTTATCAAGATTTGTTAAAAAATTGCAAAAAATAAATCGATCCCCTCCTCTCATTCACGTATATATATTCAAATTATAATTTCTTATTGTGGTAATAATGCATTATTTATCATTAACTACTATATTACTTATCACAACTCATATTACTACTATTTATCTATCATCACTATTTATACTTATCACTACTTTTATTACTTATCACTACTATTAGATACTTGTTACTTCAGCTTCAATTTTACTACTCGATAACTTTTGTTTTAATATCTAACGACTTTATTATCCTTAGGTGGGCCCACTAAAGTTCAAAGTAAATGAACCACAAATTGTTATATATTCCGAAAATATGACAGATTTATCCTACAATAATAGAAATATCTGAGTCTATCATGAAAATTGAATATAACAGCATGCAAGACAATATAAACGCGTCGATTAAGAATTGATGCGAACAGAGTATATCCAAGTCTCAGCTGTGATGATAACGATGACTATAATGATGATGATGGATGGTGACCAGAGGCTTCAATGCGGACACAAGTAGCTACGATCAGTTTTCGTTTCGGGCATAAAGGACAGAAATTTATTTGTAAAGTTGTTAAAGAAGAGATTTACACTGCATGAAGTTAGTAGATTTTATTAGAAAAAAATTGTAATGTCAACTTTACAGGAGTGTTAATGTTGAATTTTTGATTATAATAGATTGACGTATATTTAATATACTCGAAATATGATGACATTGTTTAATGTTACAGGACTTTCATTAAATAATCTGAACATATCATAACTCGTTTAGTTGACAAATTGACTGTTTTAGTATTACCCCATTAATTCGATCTATTTATTATATAAATTTCCAATCATTTTATTCTATTTTGAATCATTTTATGTAAACGATAGATGCTTATTAGTAACAATTTTTAGTTGGGTAAAATTTTCCACATAAATATCATATTTACATCTCATCCATTTTGAACCGGTAAATTTCCTTTAATTAAAACAATCGTTACCTCCTCTTTTCGAAGCAAAAATGTAATTTCTTAAATAAATTTGATCCAATGTCATTTGCCCACGCTTAACTAAAACAATATCCGTTCATGCTCGCGTGTTCACTGCTTCTTCGTACTAGTGAGCCACTTTCAGGAGGACTATCATGAGTATGATTGAACTGATCCAGAAATCAAGTATTTATAAACTTTGCGTTTTTTTAAAGCAAAGCTCAAGAGCTCGTGATCTTCACTACGGTAGATATTTTAAGCCTACGACGAACGACCAACAAACTTGACCGGATATAATTGTACGGCTAAGTGGACGTTGCAGACTTTTACTAAAGCTTACGGCGAACACACTCAAGACCTGAGGTTTATTTAGCAAATAGATTCAGAGTAAACAGTATTGGAGGAGAGAGAGTGAGTTAGAGAGAGAGAGAGAGAGAGAGAGAGAGAAGAGAGAGAGAGAAAAGAGAGA
>JAQIXG010000410.1:0-33568 GCA_034700105.1 Oconnorella tubifera
TTGGTTAAATTTAAGTTCTAAGAATTAACCACAAACAAGGGAACATACTTAGTGACCTAAATAAAAGCCTTTAAAAAATAACTTTATTTCTAAGGGAATTTAGTCATTAAGTAATTCTCTTATAAATAACCACATTAAACTTTCAGTGAATAAATAAATAAGTAACAGTACGTGTTACTTATTTATATTAAAAGAAACGTCTCTTACAACTTGCAAGTGTCCACTATTATTTATATCCTGTGCTTATATAATGTATTTTGTTGTTGTAGTCACGCGGTCCTCTTTCTGAAGATATGGCTGTAGATATTTCTGAGGTGAGTTGAGTTAGTTATCAAATGTACAAAATTTAATGATTTAGTCAGAAATAAAAATCAAACCTAAACTCGAATATAATTTAGCATTTTTATTGCTTAGGTTTATACTTGCTGGAATGTTTGCAGGTTGATACAGAGAACGATATAATGGAGTGCGAGATTGAAGTTCTGAACGTTACAAATCGTCAGGGACAGAAAGCTGATCCTTCAGAATTTGAACTTCTTAAAGTTCTTGGTCAGGGGTCATTTGGCAAGGTAAGCGTTCATGGCGTGGCGTGGCAATATCACTTACTGCACCCTTTAGTAAGATGTTTAATTTCAACACCTTCTATAATTGTGAAATGTGTAATGTACTTTATATAGACTCGTGGAAGTTGTTCTATCAATTCTTTGAAATTTTTTTATTTTATTTTGTGTTAATTTTTATTAAATTTATGTATATATAGTTATTTCAGTTCATTCTATTGGAACTATGGTTTGTTTAGACTACATCTTGCTAGTTGAATGCAGTAGTTTTTCTTGATTCAATTCAGTATTTATTTACTTAAAGATTTAACCTATGGCAGCTTTGTGAAAGTTTTCATTGAATTGAAATATTTATAATTTCTAGAGTTAAATATTATTTGTTTGTATTGCTAGTATTATTTATTCTGTTTGATAAAATTTAATGATTTTTGTATTGTCTCTAGGTATTTCTAGTTAGGAAAACAAAGGGTTCTGATGCTGGAACGTTATATGCTATGAAAGTTTTAAAGAAAGCGACACTTAAAGGTTTATTTAGACATTATTCCTTTTAAATTATTTGCAAACTATACAGTTATAGTTTATTTATCTAACTCTATCTATTGATAAAGATATGATAGTTTTAGATAGATATCGATTTGCTTATTCAAAATTTTCTTGTGGTATCGCGGAGTGCGTTTCTGATAGATTTAATGGAAAGTATTATTTGCAAGAGTATAACTCTTTGTTATCTTCTTATGATTACAATAAATAATTTTAATTAATTAAAAAACACAATGAAATGAATATTTTAATAAATACGCTAAGATGAAAAGAATAAAAGACGTTAGTTACTTTGTAACATTTTTTGTTTGTTCATCTTGTTAGTTACTTCATATTTAATTATGCGTACTGATATTTTGTAAACACTGGATTGGTATTCATATTTTGGCGAATATTAAAAATTCGTACGTTCTGTTTATATTACATTCAGAATTATACTGATTTTATAACTTTATTGTGTTCTCATTTCAATTTTGTTTTGTTCTTGTTTTAGTTCGTGATAGAGTTAGAACAAAGATGGAGAGAGATATTCTCGCAGATATAGACCATCCGTTTATCGTACGTCTGCATTACGGTGAGTCATGCCTCAGTTGTAAACTTACTTTATCGTCTTGTTCTCTTTTTTAGACTCGTGTCTCTGAATAGAAATTCTAGATTGTTCAGCTAACAAAGAGTATAATAAAGATATTATACTCTTAGTTAATATAATCTGCGATTATATTAATTCTGGATGGCTAATTCATCAATCACTGGAAGAAAACTGAAAGTTTATATTTTAAAGATTACCGTGCAATTAAAATACTTTATGTACTGAAATGTACATAATGTTAACATTTTGGAATATCAGAATTCATACCCTATATATAGAATTTCTATTTTAGGCTAAAATTAATGTGCTATTCTTTTGATATTTTGATAGTATTTTATATTTATTTAACTTTGTCACGTTGTTTGCAGCTTTTCAGACAGAGGGCAAGTTATATCTGATACTTGAGTTTTTACGAGGTGGAGATTTATTTACACGACTCTCAAAAGAGGTGACAAGTTCTTCTGTCAGCTTTTATCGGATTTAATTGGCTGCATATTATATTATAGTGTAAACATGTATAAATATTGTGATGATACGAACTAAAGTAAAATATTATTATTTGATTGCCCTAACTGTAAGATGTTTTGTTTATGTTGCTGTCTCTACTGTAATATTTACATGACTAGGTTATGTTATGATTTGTATGACTAGGTTATGTTTACTGAGGAAGATGTTAAGTTCTATCTAGCTGAGCTTGCACTGGCCTTGGATCATTTACATTCTCTGGGCATTGTCTATAGAGATCTTAAACCTGAAAAGTACGTTTCATTACTGTACTGGGCATTTGAGATGCAACAAGTATACTTGTAAAACTATAACATAATTCATTTTGTAGAAAGTTTTTGTTTAATTTGTGTATTATCGTATTATATGATTGATATCTCATATGTAGCAGACAATTTAAATCTTTTTAATATTACAATCTATTACTAAAGGATGCAGAGAATTAGTGAAATATTGAACATTCATGGAAGTCAAACCTCTATCTATTGCGTCCTAGTTCAGCAATCCAACCACTCTGCTTTGACTAACAAACATTAATGGCATTATTACTAATTACTCGATTCATGAAGATATTTTCTTTTTCCCTCTAGTATAATGCTAGATGCTGATGGTCATATAAAACTGACAGACTTTGGTTTAAGCAAGGAGTCGATATTTGAGGAGAAGAAAACTTTTTCATTTTGTGGCACTGTGGAATACATGGCCCCTGAAGTAGTGAATAGAAAGGGACATGGCACTGCGGCAGACTGGTGGTCATACGGGGTTTTAATGGTCGGTTGGATTGATTTGTTAAATTCTTTTTTCATGTTAGAGTAAAATGATTTAATAATTGTTTTAAATATTTTCTTATCTCACCCTAAACTTATCCCTAACCGTAATCCCAAATCTAACTCTTTAAATTAAATATTTTGAAATGTTTTATATGTTTTCTTGTGCTCATCTTTATTCTTTGAACTCTGAACATAACCCTTAAAGTTAAATATTTAGGAATGATTTGTTGAAGTCCTTTTGATAAGTTTTCTTGTGCTCATCTTTCTTCTTCTTTTATTTCACAGGTTGGTCTTGTCTTAGATCATTTCTGTAGCTGATGTATTGAGATTTGCATCACTAGATTGCAATTTTTTCTATATTCTATTGTTTTAGTTTGAAATGTTAAACGGGGCTTTACCCTTCCAAGGACAGAATCGTAAAGAGACCATGACCATGATACTTAAGTACGTATAAAATGGATTTCATTGTTTAATTAGCATTAATTTTATTAAAACTATTGTAAATTGATTTAGAATGATTATTATTTTGATATCTTTAACTGACACTAGGATAAAATTGATTTAAAAAATAATTTATTAAACTTTGATATCAGTTAATATTTCAATGTACTTTTTAAATACTTCAGCATTTTTCTTTGAATTAACGCATCTTGCTAAAGTTAAATTGCATATAGGACTCAAATCCTGGTTTTTTTGGTTTCAAGTTCTTTCTAAGAACTTTACCACAATCTTTGATGACTATTGGTTCTTTTAATTATATTATTTTAAGCTGTTAAATTAATTTGTCCAATTTCTTCGTTTTGACTTTGCAAAATAAGAATTCCTTTGAACCTAATAATGATTTTTTGTTATAATCTTGTTTATTAAATATTGTCTTATTTTCTTCAGGGCCAAGTTAGGAATGCCGCAGTTTTTGAGTCCAGAAGCTCAGGGATTATTACGATCTCTATTTAAAAGAAATCCAAATAATCGACTCGGTAATTCTCTTTTTGTCAGTTTCTTGCATATACATTAAAATGCTGACAATATATTGTAAAATCTACAGAGAATATAAAATCAAACACTGTTTTTAAAACAAAAGTAAAAGAATATTTGGTATATAGAAATCTATCTTCTTTGATGTTATCTTGTTTGATAGTTATTCATAAATATTCTAGTTCTAATAAACTAGAATTACTTTTGGAATGATATAGAATACTAGAATTTTGATTTTAATATAATTAGACTTTCTTTAATACAAATTGCAGGTGTTGGTCCTAATGGGGTAGAAGATATAAAGAGGCATCCATTCTTTGCCAGCATACCCTGGGATAGGCTTTATAGAAGGCAATTCACTCCTCCATTTAAACCAGTAGTGGGACGGGTGGATGACGCTTTTTATTTCGATACAGAATTTACATCACGGACGCCAAGAGGTGTGATTTTGAACAGAATTATTTTAGATAAAGAGAGTTGTTTTTAATTTAATTTCTTACTGATTTCATTATGGTTGTAGTGATAACTGCTTACTTTTGCAAACGGATAAAGAGGCATTTAGCGTTCACTGATCACTGTGTTTTTTTGCATGAAGAGTTCATAGGATTGTTGTTTTAAACATTTTTCTGGTAATTGAATATTTATGTTATAAAAATACATCTTTATTTGTCATTTAATAGCTTGTGGAGTATTTCATTTGCTTGCTATAAATGTATTAGAATTCATTAAAATAGTTTTAATAATTTAATTTAATGTAAATAGCAGAATGAAAGTGTAGGTAAGATTTATAAATAATGAAATTTGATTCTAAAATCAAATCGCAATTAAATAAAGAAAATGATAACATGAATAATATTAATATATGTTAGTGAACACCTTTTAAACGCTTGCAAACTAATATGTTACTTACAAGGAAATATGTAAAAACTGTTGTCTTCTATATATTTCAATATAATGAAATAACTTATTCTTATAACAATAATCTAATAACCATACACAATATAACCATTGCTTTGTGTCGATTGGCTGCTTGCCTGTACAATATGTGCCTTATAAAAGTTCATGCTATCTATGTTATTAGATATAACTATTTATTTTTGATACAAAAATTGTTTTGTTTTAGATTCCCCAGGGGCCCCACCCAGTGCTACTGCTCATGAATTGTTTCGTGGTTTTAGCTACATCGCTCCCATCATGTTAAACGATATGCATTCTTCTATTAAACAACTGCCTGGATCAAAGATCTTAGCAAATGTCTGATATTTGTATTTCTAATAGGCAATCATTTGTCTTACTTATAATAATATATTCTCTTACGTATAATAATATATATTGTGAGCACTTCTTTACTTTATGTAGTATTTTGAATTTTTTTTTCTTTTTTATTGTCTTTTTAAATGTTATCAAATCGATAAATTATAATTTTGAGCAGAAGTTTAATATTCTAGATGTCAGCTGTATATGAAACTTAGTTGTATACCTGCCTTTAAATAGCGGTATTATCTTCATCTCTTAAATTATGCTTCTTTGTTCGTAAGTAAATATTTTCAGTGTTTAAAAATTGTTTTTGATTTTAAAATTCAGCATATCCTAGAATAATGCTTTGCGATGTTTAGATATAATTTAGTTTTTTTTTATTAAATTCAGCTGCCGGGTGTCAAGACAAGAACTTTCACAGATGATTACGAATTGAGAGAGGTAGAATAGATTATCAAGTTTTATTCTCAATAAGAAACCATCTTGGAACCATCAGTAACATTTTAATTTAGGTTTCATATGGCAGTTTTAAGCATTAATTCGTATTCTATCGTCATCGTATAGTTTTAATTTTAAATTAGAGATTCATTTATAGTTTCATGTGATTAATTAGTTCTTTCAGACTATTAGAAAATTATCCTTTTAGTGCTTGTGGTGAAGTTGTTAATTAATGCGGCGTAATCAGAAGTTTACCTTCCTGTAAAAGATCCAGGATTTGATTCCTATCATGCTCACTTAAGATGCTTAATTTTACACCAATATTATCGATATCTTTACTCGATAGTAATTGAATTAAATCTCTAGTATTTAATTCAATCGGTAATTTAATCTTTGAACTTATAATATGTAGACTTGGACTTGTAACTTTTTTCTAAGTTTTTTTACTTCTGGGTTTGATTTGAATGCTGATCATTTGTTTTGTTTAGGAATTAGGTGAGGGTTCCTACTCTGTATGTAGAAAGTGTATTCATAAAGTATCGGGTCTAGAACACGCTGTCAAGGTTTGTACTGTAATGCAACTACTTGTAATTCTTGAAATAATATTTGTAATTTGTATATTCTTTGTTGTTTGCCTCACTGGCAGAAATAAAATTGATTAATTAATTTGAAATAAATCCCGTTATTATACAAAGTGCATATAATTGCAAGCTAAGAAGTATACAAAAGTTTTAAGATAAAAAGGTGTGATTTGACAAGAGTAATGTTTGCACAAAGAAATAACGATTTCAAGTAACTTAAACAAATCAGTTCCAAAAATGTCTTAATTAGACACAGCATCAATAGAAATCATAAATATAATAATTATTTATATTAAATTCAATTTAATATTGTATTATTTTACGAATTCATGAAAATGTCAGACAAATAAATACAAACAACAAGGAAGCTTAGATTAAATTAAATGCAGTTGTAAGTACTTGCATTAAGTAATGTACCACCAAATTCATTAAAATTCTGTAACACGATGCCTTCTCAGAGATTTTAGCAAATAATTTATATATAGATTTCTATTCCGGTTATTATTCGGCTATTTATAAATTACTACTGTGATTAATTTGGCTTCAGATAATTGACAAGTCAAAACATGATCCTTATGAAGAAGCTGAGCTGCTTTTACGATATTCTGAACATCCTAATATAATCTCTTTACGTGATGTTAGTTTAATCTTCGTTTGATTTCAAATTTATATTCTGATTTAATTCGTTTATTATTTTCTACTAGGGTTCAGGTTAGGGTTTAGTTTATGGTTAGTTAGGGTTGTTTAATTAAATTTATGGCTCAAATTATCAGGTTAATATGTTTGTAGCGTATTTGTCTCATTACCAAAACAGTTTGTTTAATATATTCATTAATTTTCTTTAATGTTATTTATTACTACGGTATATAAACGATATCTTAGACATAACTGCTATTTAGCAAACAATGTAAATCCAAATTAATGTCATTGTCTTACGAAAGGGTGTAGCATACTGCATTTGAGTGTTACTCTCAGTACTCCGCTACTGTGTCTTTGCCAATAATTCATTTCAGTGTAAAGTTGTTTGGTTTCATTTGATAGATCTATGACAGTAAAGAGAAGGTTTATCTAGTAACAGAACTAATGCTTGGAGGAGAATTGCTGGACAAGATACTTCGACAAAAAGTAATAAACATAACTTACTTTAGAATTATTATTTTTAATCTATTTGTGTTTTACTAAGAAATGTTTATATTCTAATTTCTTAAGTTATTTTTTGAATGTTAATGTCATACGATTAAATAATTGGCTGTAATTAAATGACGAATGGTTATATCAGAACAAAAATTCTGATATAATTAAATATCGTTATGTTTAAAATAATTTATTAATGATATTAATGTTAGTTTAGGCATATTTTTTATTTTTTAAGTTACGTGCTCTCAGGCAAATTTAACATAATTTATAATTTAAAGTATTACAGAAATGATGATTTCATATATTTTTTTATATTTTAGTTTTTTTCTGAGCTAGAGGCAAGCGCAGTGTTGGAGACTCTCGCTAAAACTGTACATTATCTACATGGCAAGGGAGTGAGTCAATACTTATAATACTACATCTCTATTTAATGTTATTCTATCATTATTTCTATTTGCAATTACAAAGTCTGGTAGATTTTATATGATTAGCAAATCGTATAAAAAAAAATTGTAAATTTTAATTTTAAATTGTAAAAATTGTATTTTGAATTTAGATAATTAGAGAAAGCTTGTTTTAAATGGATTCATTTCCTGCGTGACTAGCGATATTTTTCTGACTTGTTGCATCCTTAAACAATGTACGTTGTCTTTGAGTGATCATTGTGAGTGATCTTTGATGCTAAATGTCAACTTTCAGAGAAACCGTTTAAAAAAAGAGAAATGTTTATGAAGTTATTATTTTGATTATAAGTTAATGTTAGTTAAACTTATTTTCTCACATATATTTTTAAGCTTTAATGTTGATTCTATAATCAAATAATTACTTCTATAATTAAATAAAGATGTTTGTGATGATGTTAGAATGATTAATATCACTCAATATAATCATATGATGATGATGCATACAGGTAGTACATAGAGATTTAAAACCGTCCAATATTCTGTATAAAGACGAGTCAGGATCCCCAGAGAGTTTACGCATTTGTGATTTTGGTTTTGCTAAACAACTGCGAGCAGATAATGGCTTGCTTATGACTCCTTGTTATACGGCTAATTTTGTAGCACCTGAGGTAATGTGGCTTCGTATACTGTGTAGTTTTTTGTGAAAATATAATGTGAAAGAAAATGCAAAGGATATCCAGCAAATACAAAATACAATATCGCTTTTGTTTGATAAAGAAACAAATTATTATGTAACATGTATTATAAAGAAACAAAATCATTATGCCAGTCGTATAATAAAGAAACAAATCATTATGCCAGTAATAATTTAACAAACTGATGTCGGTACAGCAAATAAATGAATTATATAACAATTAGACAACAAATTATACCATTCATATAATTTGTTGTGTCCTTGTGTATCTGGTCATTGTCATTGTCTTTTTATTTTGTGATGACTTCGATTCATGTTATATATATATATACAGTGTATACGATGATTGCAACAATCTTTTACTATATTCAGTTGATTAAAATCATATTGGAATTCATCTTGAACAAGGTTATGAATGGACTGCGATAGTCAACTATTATAATAGATAATGCTATAAAAGTAACAGCATTTTTTTAAATCTCTGAATGTTAAAGAATCCAGCAGTATTATTTTCTAAATCGTTGCTTCAGCTGTATAATGTTTAATTGTTATTCAAATATTCATATCTTAAAATTTCGGAAAATAAAGGTATGCTAAAATTACTATTGAAAATGTACCATTTTCTTTGAAATGTTCATGTTGATTGAGTCTAATATTGTTATGATAGGTATTACGAAGGCAAGGCTATGATGAAGCGTGTGATGTTTGGAGTCTAGGTGTACTTCTATACACAATGCTAGCGGGGTAATTATAATCTCATTCTTTCTCTCTCTTTTTCTCTCTTCTTTTGTTATTTACAATTTCAGAATTGTAATTTGTTTGCTGTGCAACTTATAATTTTTGCACACTCAGTTCGCAATACTTTATATCAATATATATTTATAATTTTGATATAGGTCACTTCATATTTGTAATGTAGCCTGTAGCAATGTAGTGCATGTTTTTGCTCTACTATTACTAGTTGCTGTGAATCATCTTATACTTCTATGCTATTAATCATTTGTCGTTACAATTAATTATTTAATAAACAATTAATTATAATGAAATAATTAGTTTCCCTTGCAGGAATTTAAAAGCTATTTAACTTATCATTTTCAAAATAATATTATTCATTGCACGATGTTAATAACGACATATCTTCATTACTTATTTTGTGCCCACTCAGTTCACAATACTTTATGTAGCCTTTCATTCTGATGTGACATTAGAAATAAACTAATCATTATTTAATTGAATATTTTCAATTACCTTTAAATTACCTTATTGCTCGTTTTATCAGTTCCTTTATTAATGTAAATTGTACCTCTATTATTTAAAGCTTATTTATACATATAATTATTCTCTTCTTTATGAATTTTATTTATATTTTTCCATATTATCCCAGTCAAACGCCATTTGCTAACGGCCCCACTGACACTCCTGAGGATATCCTAGCGCGCATCGGTGAGGGCAAGTTTGCGCTATCAGAAGGCAACTGGGATACAGTATCCGCGCTAGCAAAGGATCTTGTTGCACGAATGTTGCACGTTGATCCTCAGCACAGAATAACGCTGCAACAGGTTCTGTTGCATCGGTGGCTGACCAAGAGAGAACACTTGCCACAACTTCGCATTAATCAGCTTGACATGCAACTAGTTAAGGTTTGTTAATTGTATAAGAATATTTGATAAAGTTATGGTTACTTTAGAGTTTTGATAGGTTAGTTTAGTCGGGTTATAGAATTTTGATTATTGTATTGAGGTAAAGAAATTTGGATTCATATGTTTAATAAATATTGTTTGTAAAATCAATGAAGATATTTTTAGGTTTTTAATGAATTTATTCCCTGTTTGTAGTTTGTGACTTGACCTTGAGTTATAATGACCTATATATTTGATATGACCTTGAATATTAGTTTTACCTTGTTATGTGTCTTGACCTTCTGTTTTAGTGACCTAGATATTTGATATGAGAATTGGAAATTAGTTTGACCTAGTTATGGGACTTAGCATCTCCTCATAGCGACCTAGAATTTTGATATGACCTTGAAAATTAGTTTAGGCTAATTGTTTGACTTGACCTTGACCCGTAGTGACCTACAGTTTTTATATGACCTTGAATATTAGTTTGACCTAGTTTTTTGACTTGACCTTGAGCCATAGTGACCTAGAATTTTGATATGACCTTGCATATTAGTTTGACCTATTTTTGTGACTTGACCTAGATTTTTTATATGACCTTGAATATTAGCTTGACCTAGTTGTGTGATGTGATCTTGAGTCAAAATGACCTAGATTTTTGATATGACCTTGAATATTAGTTTGACCTAGTCTGTGGCTTGACCTTCTGTTTTAGTGACTTTGATTTTTGATATGACCTTGGAAATTAGTGTGATCTAGTTATGGGACAGTCTGACATCATAGTGACCTAGATTTTTTATGACGTGACCTTGAGTCATCGTGACCTAGTTTTTTGATGTGACCCTGAATATTAGTTTGATCTAGTTTTGTGACTTGACCTTGACTTATAGTGACGTTTGTGTTCATTGAACAGGGTGCAGTAAAAGCAACATTTAAAGCTATAAACAACCACACTAGCGCTGCACCAGTCCTTGCGCCGGTCGGTGCATCAGGTCTTGCGCAACGTCGCGGTCGTGACCGACCCAGGAGTTCAACCGAAGTTTAGGTTTCGCTTTATAATCTCTCGCGCAGTAAATAAAGAAACGCTATCAAACTTGAATGTCAGTGTGATAACTCGCTTTTGCAAAATCAGGATTAGTAATTTTCAGAACATTTCTGATTAATCATTTTAAATATATTCACATTTAATGATAATAAATTACTATTGTTTGATAATAGTAGATGTGATTTAATCTTGTAATATAAAGCCAGAGACCAAGACCTTAACACTAGGGACCCGAATTAAGATCAAGATGAGCAGATCTAAGACCAATGCTTGCTTGTAATAAATAGCTAGGACCACATTTTACAAATGGGAGATTTTTTTATAATTTTGAGGCTTTTATAAATCATCTCAACTCTCCATCCATGTAATTGAGAAGTTTGAATGCTTTGATTTAAATGTAGATTTTGAGTTTTTGTTAAACTTTAATTTTTCTGTGTTTTATGATACTCCTTCCTACTTTGTTGAAGTCAGTTTTTTGAGTTTTATTCTTGTGTGTATTTGTTAGGATTAATTTTGATTTGTTAGGATAAATATTGCAAGATCTCTCAGTTTATTTTCTTTAGATAGTTTTTCTGAGATTTATCTTAGTGACTCTAGAATGTAATTTATTATTGATTGCATTGAAAATTGATTTGTAAAAATGGCTACATTTTCATTACTGCCTTTGCAAGGAAAATGTTTAAATTAGAAAGTGGGGGGTGGGTGGTAGTTTTGATAAAAATTGTGAGATTTGATGAAGCAAATCTGGCGTGGAATCACTGTAATTTACTGTGTTGTGAAGAACTTTTATTATTCCTAAGGTTATATTTTTATGTTTTGCTTAATTATTAAAAGTACAATCATTTAGTATTTAATCCTGGAAGCCATCTAGTGCGTCATTGATAATTTAATTTATATAATAGATTTTGGTTGATGCGTTTAAATCGTTAAAACTGAAGCAATTCCGTATTTAGTATTTTATTCTTATGCTTATAAACAAAAAAGGGCCACAGTAAAATGAAAGCTTTCATGATATATGACAATGTAGTGTTGCTGATGTTATAAGAAATCTTCTATAGTCGCTGCTTCATCATACTTTGATGGTTAGACGGATCTCAAACTTTGATGGTTAGACGGACCTCAAACTTTGAGATTGTTTACTATAATTCCTTCAGTTTTATTATTAATCTGTAAGATTATTATTTTAATAAGTATTGAATCTTTTATTTAATATTATATGTCTTCTTATAAGGATCCAATTATTATGCGAATTAATGTTGAATATTTAACTGAATTTCGCATAAATTTAACGAATGTATAATTCGATTTTTTATTACTACATCATTGCGTGTTATGAAATTATTACATTGCATTGAATGGCGCAAAATACTTTGTACTAAATTTTTTAGTATCTCCTTAATATGGAGAACATGACGAATATTATTTCATCGGCTACAGCAATAGGGTAAAAAGTCAAATTGGATCAAAAATTACCTCTTTTTTGTGTTTATTAAAATTAGAATTTTTAAAATACTGATAGATATAATTATCGGAGCTTTAAATATATACAAGAAATCAGAGTAATTTTTATATTTGATCTTTCTGTCTGTAAATTGCTAGTAGTTTTATTAGAACGTTTTGTAAATATAATTTTGCAGATTTAGTTGTTGGTCCAAGTAACAAAGGCAATATTTAATGTTATGTTAGTCATCTCTGTTGTCTTTTGTTAGATTTTAGAATTTGATTTTAAGATTCGTAAAAACGCAGTTAATTTGTCAATAAATTGTTTAATTTATGTCTTTTAATATGTTTAAAATAAATCTAGAAGGATTTACTTCTTTTGAGATAAATTCTCACTCAATTTATATTTTATTGTGATGATTAAATTAAGATGTTAAGATATAAAATTAAATCATCATATGTCATTAAAATGGCTTTTATGCTGGTGTTAAACTATAAGCTAGCGAGCGTTTATATATTTATTGTGGCTATGTTTGTTGCCACTAAACCAAATTAGTAATCAGCTAATAATCTTCAAATTTATTTCTAATTACTCCAGTAACATGCTTTTTTTACTGGTAAATTTATAACAGATTTTTTGTGACAAATACAGTATGTTTTTAAAATATATGACAATCTAATAGAATTTTTCAACATTTTCACTGTGATTCATGACCTGTTTACATAGATCTGTGCTGATGTGACTTGGCCAATGTAAATTTTAGGCTAATTATTGTATCTATTGCTGCTGATATATATATTATACACTGGCCAAGTATTGTTGCATAATTATTGTTGTGAAATTAAAGCTTAAATTTGAGACTTAATTATCATCATTACTATTATTATTATTTTTACTGTGAAAAGATAATATTCTATATAGCAGTCTTTTCAAAACATTTTTATTTTAAATTATGTCAATTTTACCAGCAAAATGACAGCATAATCTGTCAATTATTTAATTTCTTCATTAATTATTTCTCTTAAAATTGTTTATTAAATTCAGTTTTTCATATTTATGACTTTTATTCTAATGTATACTAATATATACTGTATAATATTGTACATTATCTTTAAGATATGTATTGTATACAATTGTTGTTAAATAAATAAATTGTATCATGTTTAGGATGAAAAATAATATTTAAAATCATAATAATTTAATTTTTAAAAATTATAATTGCCGTCTTCTGCTTTGTGTGTTTAAATACAATCAATGCTTATTTAGTTGTTTTTAGTTTAAAAATATATAAAATATTTATCTATTCTGTCATTTATTTACTTTATTATATAAATATTGCGTAACTCTGGCTTTATGTAGACTTTGTAATTTTAACACTATGTCAACATCTGGTCTAGCTTGTTATTGATAATAATTGCTTTGATTATAATATACTTGCATAAATATATTGAACTGTAAATTAGAGTTACTAACGGCTGGAACAGTTCCAGCTGTGACGTAATTATAATCAGATGACAATTATAGTCAGATGACGTCGTTGTCCAGTGCAATTGTAATAACCGTGAGCTTTCTACATTTTAACATATAGGTAAATTTAGTTAGTTTTTGTTAAACTCGCTTGGTTTATTAAAACATAACTTTACAGTTGTCATATTAAAATATTATTTGCATAATTTAACTTTAAGCTTTATTTCTATGATAAATTATGGTTTGCAAGTTTTTAATAATTGGTATAGCATATTTTTATAAATTCTTAGGGATTTGAAATGTCTAATCTTTATTTGATTTACTGTGACTTTAAAAAGGTATCTTATCATTTTGATTTTATGTGAGAGTCATATCAATTGTCGCTGAATTAATTCTTCTTTCAGGTAGTGCACTCATTGACGAATTGATTTTGACGCTTACTTTTTTATAAATCATTGTAATTTTGTTATAACTGTATAGATAAGGATACTACTGTATATTTTAATTGTCGCAATACCTTCTTGTTTTATTTATTTTGTGTTCTTTATCCATAAAACTATTAACAATATAATGTGTATGATAAATATATTAGCCTATATAAGTTTACTTGTTGTCGATGAAATTTGGTTTCGGACGCAAAATGTTGTGGTAAAATTTCGGTCATAATGATTTAGAATGAATATTAAGTTTATCATCAAATGGTTTCTTTTCATATATAATTTAATAACATCTCTGGAAACCATATGCTGCTCCAAATGCAATTAAATTTCTTCTCAATTATCTTGTTTTTTGTGGATTCAAATATTTCACAATTAACAGCTATTGTTATGGTTAATAAACTGAATACAAAATCAATGATAACTCAATCACATTGAGAGCTTAGCGCATTTACTTCATTGTGCATTTCATGGTATACGTGCCAAGTATAGTCAGTTCTAGATTTTAAAATCGACGATGTAAGCTTTAATCTGCCATCAATGTACACCACTTTCTTGTTTCACATGATATCTTTATGTACACTGTACACATATCTATTGACTTCTATCGATTTTTTATGACTTGATGAAAATGTTATTATTATTCAATTCAAAGTTAATTTCGATTCTAGGACGTTTCGTCAAATGACTATTCGTCAACAGATTGTGCATCAAGGACTATTCTTATAACGGACGATTCTTATAATCCATAACACTAACTTTCACCATAACCCAAACCATAACCCTGAATCTAAGCCTAAGTCTAACCCTAAACCTGAGGAAATAGTCCTTAACGAACAGTCCATTGACGAATCGTCCTTTGACGAAACGTCCGCATACCTTAATGTCTACAGAAACGCTAGATTTGTTGATTGAATTGCGTTTAACGTTAAACTATTTTATACAAGGCAAAGTTTATTTATTTTATTTCACTAATCGATCTCTTTCTGTTTATTGTCATTAGTCTCAATGTTTATTCCAGTAATGAGGTAATCTTATAATATTACATGTTTTACCATCTTTAATTACAATGTCTATCTATTTTGTTGGTTATATGAGAAATATTTGAAAAAAGACAATGTTTAGTTATATTTACTTTCACATTGATATCAATTATTATATTTCTCGTGTTAATTTTATAGTTATTTGTTTGTAACTTTTGTTAGACAATATTATGTTCCAGAATTATTATTATAACCTGATGTGTACATTTTTTCAACCCACATTGTTTTAAATGAAATGTGCTAATAAAAAATTGAGAACAATTACGATGCTATGATTTTTTTAATATTTTGTCTGTTTATAAGTGTACAGTTAGAAGCTTTATCGACTTTGGCTACCGGCAATTGTGTTGATTTAATATCAAACGCTTACAATGAAGTCTACATGTCATAATATATTTATTGAAATATATACTTTACTTCGTCTTTTTGCTATATCCAACGTCTGATCTATCCATATCTTGCCAGAGACTCTAAATGAAAATGGAAAATATAATTTATGCGATTAATGTATTATTAAACTACAGATGTAGTAAGGATGCATGTACTCTTCTCCGGTTATCTCTGATTTTGTCTTCGATGCTTGAAAATCGAGAATGGATGATTATTTAAATTCGTCACTGTATACATCTTGATAACAAATATGACAATTACAATTGAATAAGCTCTTGTGTGACAGTTAATAGCATTACTAATAGGACTTAAGCCATGACAGATTATACAATTAGCAGCTGTTGCTCGTTACAAGATGGTTGTTGCAGCAGCGGTTTATGCTTGGATCTACTGATGCAGTTGTTCCATTGCAACAGGCTTCGTAATTAGATCCATTTAAACTGCTTCTTGGATACCCCCCTCCCCCGCACCTCTATATGTAAAAATGTCGAAAAGAAAAAGGCTCGTTACGACATTATACACAACTTTCTTATCATTTTGTTACGTATCCTCTAAAAAGTGTAATGGCGTACCAAGGGTGGGGAGGGTGAGCGAGAACTTTCAAAATATTTTTTTAAATGAAATGCAAATTACATTTAAATGAAGACAATGACGATTGTGATAACAATCTTCTTACAACGATAGAGAATGAATAGCTTGTGAAGTAATTAATGTTTTGAGGGATTTCCGTAGAAAAATAATTGTCAAAGCAATGTTGAACGTAAATAAAATTCCAATGTAACGAAGCGGGTAATTTCAGTTTAATGTCTGGATTGCTAATGTAGTTAACTTTCACAGGAATCGAACCCTATAACAATCGTATGTCGGTTCTGAGTTTGGTGCTTTATCACTTCCGTAACAAGTTTGACGAACTAAACGTTGATTGCGTACGAGACTCTTGATTTTATGACAAATAAATTTGTTACTTTAAATTCCTGTATCCGTGTCCTCAAATTAACCGGATTGTCCTATAGCTTTTAGCAACCAATGTATACAACCAACTGTGTTTACACGGCACTTGCTTGCAATCACCATATTGCTGTACTGTCGCTGTACACAGCATAGCATCGATTTGATTATCATTAGATCAGCTAGGCGTTCTGTCACGTGCTTCAAGCAGCATTGCAGCGCCAGCAGCTTATGGTCACGTGTCTTATCTCGTCTCTAGAATTTATTTAATACGAAACGTTTTGCAAGAGGAATAACATATTTAATTACTGCCTTGTAAAGCGGCAGACGATATAGTATCACTAAACACGAGCGGATTAACCGATATATGATTACTAAACACGATTCTTATCATTTCTATTGTACCTAGTGTAAGGAAATTGTATTATATCCTTCTGCATAGTTCTAGGAATAGGCTTATTTCATATAGTTACAAAACTTAACTGTAGTGATAAACATAACATAGGCGTAACGATACGGAATGTCGTGTCGTTATTTAAAATCGTGTCACTGTGAGCCAAGACCCTGCTCACCCCCTACTAACTATAGTTATCCCACTGAAGCTGAATTTAACGTATTCTTGTGTTAAGGTATTAACACCCCCCTCAAGAATTTTGTAAGTTTTCTTCAAACTTTCGGCATGAAAACTTTTCTGAATCAAATGTAATATTATGAACCCCAGTATATTTCACTACTGTGGTGTCATTCTAATTCTACATTATTAGTAATTAATTAACCAATCTTTAAAAAATCTTGCATAAACATTTCAACTGTTATTTATTATTAGACTTGACGGATCTAGTAAGATGAATGATATAAGTTTCAAGTATGACGTTGATGACAAACTAAATTTGTCCGTACCCCTAGTTGTCCCCAGTCCTCCCCAAACAGATGACGGTGGTTGCTGGGGCCGATGGGGCCCCTCTAATCATATGCTCTTTCAGCTCGCCCACGCGGCTCTTATGCTCTCATTTCTGGCTCCGAACACTGCATATGGGCTTCTCTTTCTGCACGCTATGCTCATTGTGGGTAAGTTCTTGCTATTATTTCAATGAGTTATCTATCAAGCCACGTCCATTTGGTCTAATAATGTTGCAGTAGCTCGAAGGTTTGTAACAAATTAATTTTAGCCGAGGGTTAAAAATTAGACTTATAGTTCAAGCGTTTATCATGTAATGTAATGTTTAACATTTAGGTCCTCTCTAACATTAAGGCAACACAACATTACATAATAATTATTTTCTTATAACACAACATTCTTCTAGCACTAACACAATATAATAATTCTAGGAAAATTCGTCAAAGGACGATTTGTCAACGGACTGTTCGTCAAAGACTCTTCTTATAACAGACGAATTTTATAACCCCTAACTCTAGCCCTAACTATAACCTTAACCCTAACCCTATCCATAACCCTAGACCTAACAAATATGTTTACGAACAGTCCGTTGACGAATAGTCCTTTAACGAAACGTCCGCATACCTATATAATCTAGCATTATAATATCTTTATAACACAACATTAATCAAACGCTTCTCATGATGTTCTTGTTTAGGATTCTTGCTCCTGTGTGCATGGTCATGGAGTATCTTGTGTTCACCAGATGTCTTCTCGTGGAACTTCAGTTTCCTACTCATTAACTTAATTCAAACATTTTTTGTTCTCTATCGATTGAGAACTGTTCGCTTGGATTCGAATTTAGAAAATATCTATTTGACATTCTTCAAGAACTTCAAAATTTCACGGTAGACATATATTCTACTAATTAATAACACGTCATTAAGTATACAGCGTTTCTTTAGAGATTGTTCTAGTCAATGTTTCGTTATGAAGTATTTTTGATTTTCTGAATTTTTCAACCTATTCGAACAAATTTCATTGATCAAATTTCTGAACATTAACACTGTTATAAAAAGGATAATTAATTGTTTCACTATTAATGTTTGTATTTTTCGATTATAATTTCTTTGTTTAAATTAGAACGATCGTGCTGATGTGAGAGTACATTTTCTAGCATTGTTGTGTAATTCAACAGGCTTGTGTTTCGTAAGCTGGTATCATCGGACTGTTGTAGTGTTGTCAATCGTCATCAAGGAGAGCTATATGCTATACAAGATGTCACACAAATCAACAGACTCAGCTTGCTCATATATGGAGTGTATGTGCACATAGCAATTTCTATATTTTGGCAGCCTATGTAGATTTGTTTTCAAGAATGAAGTACACTAATAAGCAGAAATATTATAAAGTAACTAGGCTACTAAATTACAAATTATTACAATTTATTGTTAAAATTAACTCTTTAGTTTTAAATTATAGATTTTTTATACTTTTATATTTGCTTATGTTATATGTTTTGTTTACAAGTGTACATGTTTCGTGTAATGGTCAATTCATTCACGCCATAGAAGAAAAACAGTTTATCGACTCGTCAGAGTATGAAGCAACCATCAGTTCAGAGGAAATCTTTAAGGTATTACACCTAATACTTTATATACTATGGTTCATTTTTTCTGTTATTTTCACTATTATTTTCATTCTTCCCCAGGAGCGTCAAAGTACAAGTAAATTTCTTGCCCCAATGCGTCAATTTGCGCGTAATTTCAACCACCCCTTATCCCTAATGGGGACCAATGAAAGAAATATATTAATGTAACTGAATTAATGTTACTTAATAAATAAACTTTTATTCATTAAAAAACAGCAGTATTAAAATATAAATACAGCATAATTTAATATAATTATTAGCTTACTCATTTTATAGTTACAGTTTTAAATCACTTTTATATAGGTGTCAATCATGGCCGCTACTGACTGTCAGTATTTATGCTGGAATCGTTCAAAGCTCGAAGCTCTATTTCGTAAAGATCAACATTTATCAACTGTCATGTCTCATGTCATCGGCAGAGATATTGCCAACAAATTCGTTCATACTAAAACTTCTGTTAGTAACATAGGCCTATCGATTATCAGCTTGAACCTAATTTTTTTATCTAACATTCTTATTTTTTGTAGTTATAGTTGTTAAAAAAATAATAAATTTTAGAAGGTATTCTTATTTATTGATTATAAATTGCAAGAAACTATACCCCTTCAAAGACGGGCCAAATTCATAGGTTGGAAAGTTGAAGATCAGAAATGTCACATTTTTCAAAATAACACCTTACTCCTGATGTAATTTGAAAAGAGATCAGTCACATTAATGATCTTTCATGATTATTTCATTGTTTTCTATTTGATACATTTGATATAATCCCATAACGTCATGAGAAAATAATACTAAAAAATATTCATCAAAGTAGTTTAGGAGTAATGAGAGAATCACTTTGACATATTAATGTAAATTTGTATGGGTTATATGTCACGGAGGTCCATGGATTTATCGCTTATCAGGTGACTTCTGATATGATAAATGTCAAGTTTTGTCGAAATTGGTCAAAAACTGTGAGAGGAGTTCACGATCAGACACACTCAAACAAACAGACACACACATACGCATACACACGAACTCACACAAACACACACACGCAAACACACAAACGGCTGCCAATTATTTATAGAGATCTACTCTAGATTTTCTTCTAATATTTATTTAGAAATTACAATTATAAACATCTATTGTTATTATTTTATTATAATAATGACATTCAACAATTTCAATTACATATTTACAAAGAGATGCTAGCATTCTAGCATTTTTTTCATGCAGACCTTCGATGGCAAGACTTCACACGGTGATGTTCGCTTGCCCAGTCTGTCTAACGCTGCTCTTTGCGGAGTTGATGTCAAACAATTTCTTCAGTCTGTTCCAAAAAGATTTTCAGCTCAACATACAGTGACTGGTTATGCAGATGTCAATGATGCAGCACTTGCTAGAAATACTGTTTCTGGCTCTTTTGAAATTCAATCGGCATTGTATCAGCAGCCACATAACAATATTAATGGTAATAATTAAGAAATAGTAAGATTACATATTTTTAATAATTAATTATTTAGGTTTTTACTGTATTGTAAATTGTGTTTCATGAGAAGGCAATTGTAGTTAAATTTATATTCTGTGTTTTGTATTGTCAGCTTCCAGCAAAGATCATTTGTCAGAGAATTCACGAATGTTATCCAATGGAAGACTCTCTCTTCAACCTTCCTATACATTCAGTCACGCGTGATAACAAGCTTTTTCATGCTTGATTTTTATAAACTATAATAACCCAGTATTTATGAACCTATTATGGTTTAGTTATTTTCAGACAGAAAATTTTATAAATCAGTCAACAGCTTTGATTCACGAAAGCAAGAGTATAAAAAGTTTTAACAATAATTATAATTAGGTACTGTGGGCGATTAACTTTCTATGGATGCGAAATAATAAAATAATTGTGATAAATTTAAATATACACCAACAGTATACATTCTGCTTAATTAATAACGTATTTTATGTTTTGTATTAGTGTCTTAGTTATCATAACTTAGTTAATTAAGGGGAATGCGATCTGGAGTGAAAGTTCTGTGTACGGTCATCAATTGTATATTTTAAAAAAAACATGCAAGATAATTTCTTGTCTCAATAACAATGTTAAGTAGGCCTAGATGGATTATTATATGAAACAAATTTAACAACGATTGTTTATTGAGTAATGACTTTTGTAAACGCTGCAGATGCAATTCAAAAGCTTTAATCATTTAGATCTTTCAGCTTATTTTTTTCATACAGAATGTTATATATGACTAAATCCTTTATTCGTCAAAGACAAATAAATGATACCAACTGAAGAATTTTTCAATGGAAAAGAAGAAAGAAAGAGAACAACTAATACAAAGAATATTAAAATTGAATTGGATTTCTAACATCTGGAGTTTACATTTAGTGTTTTTTTTTACTGGAAAAGTCATTTTAGAAATATTATAAGTTTACTAAATTTTTACTGGTAGGGCCTATTATAAAACCATCAACAGCAGTGTTTAACTGGAAAATAAGAAACCATAGTAGGTTAGAAGCATACTAAAAGAGCAGTCTATGTGTAAACAGTTTCACAGTTTCGAAACAACACCAATAATAGCTTAATATGTTGCTTTCATGTAAGCGTATCGCTAATTAGGTCATTAGTACATCGATTAGACACAAAGATTCTATTGTTAATTAGTCATGGGCGCATACATCTGACTCGGCTTTGTAATGCTAAATTTACATCTATTATTTCCAACCATAACATAGTATTAAATATCTCAGTTTAACACAATAAGTCAACAGTATATTATTGTAAATTGAATATCAACAGTGTGTTTACTAGTGAATTATCTTTTGATGAATTTACTCAATTGTACGAATATAACAATAATAGAAAGCTTGTAAAAAGTAGGAATAAGATCAATGAAACTAGGCCTTACAGGAATAATACTGAATGAAAATTTAAATTTTATTTTGGAGAATCTACAAAATAATTAAAAATAGCATTTAGTTTGTGAGCAAAAGCGTATACTGGTAATTTTTATTTAGTTTTTTTCTCAAGTTTGATTTGGTATAGGAATTATTATAAGAATTCATTTCTCTCTGGGTTACCTACTCAACTAGCAGCATTAAATTCCATTATGATGTTGTGATATTATACAGTTTCCGTAAAATTGACTGTTTTGAAAATAGCATTCAGCACTGAACTTCTAGGCCTGCATGTAAATCATGATCATAAAGAAAAAGCAATAACCCTAATAATAACAAATTATGTTATTCCTTATAATTGATTTAAACATTAAAATGCGCAAAATAGATAGACTGAACTGTATATCGTATCATAAGTCAAACAATGTCAAATCTGTGGGTAAATCAGATTCACTTTAATAAGTTGCTATACTCAAAATTACGAAATTGAAAAGACTGAAAATTTCAATCAATGTTTTCACATAGAAAAAAATAATATAATAACAATAATAATAGAAGACAATAATTTGAATTTGAAACATCATGATTACAAGAAAATGTACGTTTTTAAACGATATTTTTGGGACAGCATGAATCTTGACACATTATCCCTATCTGAAAACATCAGTTGAGATCGCTTCTATTTCAAACAAACATGCCGAGAGACAGGAAGACGGAATCTGACCGATACAGAAATACATAATGTTAAACAGAAAGTAAAACAATCGAAACATTTTCAGCGTTCTTTGTTGATCAGGGTTTTAAACAGTATACTTCGATTGTTTGTAAAATAGTATAGTAGTATAATATAGTATAGTCTTGCTCTTTAAGATCTACGGGCCTATTCATATTCTATGCTAAGATCTTCAGTAAATTGTATACTATCTTAAGAGTCACCATTGAGCTATATAAAACTAACAGAATAAATACAATAAATAACAAGTAAATTAAGTAACACATTCAATATTGTAATGTTGCGTAAACTTTGATGAAAAGTAATAAATATTTTTCACAGGCATCAGTAGACCTACGCAGGCGACAGAACAACAGAAAAATGAGTCCAATGAAATATACGGTATTCCAATAAATATTTCAATATCATATTTTAAATGTAATTATTGAAAGTCTTAACTGTATTGTATAGGTGATCTCACTACAGTTAATGCAATGCTAACATTATTTAACAAATTACTCGAACTTGTCTTTTTATCCACTAAGCTTATATCCAAGCAACTTGAAAATGATCTCATTTAGTTTAAAGACTTTGAATTATGCGATAACAATCTTTAAATTGTTATATATTCTGTTACGCACTGAGAATTAATGTTTCTAAATCTGGTCTTCAATTACAATTTGAAGTACATATCTAATATGATAACACAGAAAATATGAGATTTAGTTGAAATAAAACTACATATTGATAACTGCTCTATATTGCAATACTCACTTCACTCTATGTTTTATAAACTATATATAATATATTTTTAAAAATCGTAAATGCATGTATAAGTAATAGATGAAAAAGCTTTGTGGTCTTTTGTAATTTTAATTCTCGACTAGATTCGGAACTATAGATAATAATATCTAAAGGCTGGATATTTTAAAATAACTGTACAATTTCTTTATGTACGTTACACTTAACTTGGATTTTAAAAGAATTACTTTAGAAGATTAGAATTATGACTGGTTCTTTTAAACGGTTGTCGACCAAAAAGTCTCCGTTCATATTAAATTTTTAATGAAATATTTTCGTCCAAATAAATCGTTAGAAATTATAAAACTAATTTTTGAATATTTCTTCGCATTTATTCAGTAAAAAAATCAAATAGCATCTCAAGCAGGGAAGAATGTATAATATGAAGAAAAATTTATTTTGATGAGAGTGGAATAAACTAAGTCAAAAATTTCTAAGCACACATATGGGCCTATCTCAATTAAACCTAAATTAATTAAACTTTTCATCAAATACCAAGTAGCACAAACAGTAGGCCTAACAAACTTGACCTCTAATTAAGAAATTTTTAGCATGTGATTGGCATTTATTATGACTATAATAAGTCACTAGATTTTTTCCATCAAAACTTGCTGCATTTCGGAGCAGCATTAATTAATCTTGTGCAATGTTATTATAATTTAATTCTTAGATTAGTGATCGAAGCAGGACCCTGGTCGAAACAATTACACTTGCCGAAATTCTATAAATACCATAATCAATTCGAGCGTTTTGCACATTACGTATTGAACTCTTGAGTCTTGATATACATCAAGATTATTTATAGTATAGTATCTTTGATTTAAGTTTATTTAATGCTAATCTGAATTGAATAATTGAATGGATTAATAATTCAAGACCTACTGAGTAGTTTTCAATGGTAAGTTGTATGAGAAGTAAAAATAAAGCCATACAATAAAATCTCTGTATGAAAATGAAAATAAAAATAAATTCTGAAAGAATCACTCAAAGAAATGATTATGTAGTAAAGAATGAAGAAAACAAATAAGCCTACTGCTGTGATCGACTTCATTTGTGCTGAACTGTAGTCAATAACTGAAAACTTACTTGTGCTATAAGCCTCTTTAAACGGGTATAAAAGGCCTAAACTATTTGTGTGAATTGTCTAGTAATTCTATTATAATACATATATATATTTTTTTTATCAAGTTTCACACCACTTAAAAGAAACTATTGAAAGCCTGAAAACAGTAAATCTGTAGACTTTCCGCTTCAATATAATCCTACTTCACGGTGAAAACCGATCAATTCCAAGATCACTTTTTTATTTTGAAATCAAATGATGGGCCCTAACCATATAAACCTATCATTATTTAACTGAAATCATTAAAACATTACGGTGAGAAAATTGCTATGAACTTCAGAAAATAAGAAACTAATTTTGAAATGACTTAGTCACTTTGACAAATAAATTAGACTTTAAAGTAAATGTAGACTATATGTCTGATATAATAGCAACTTACTTGCAAAAAATAAATGTTACTGTGTTGCATCATAGTATTTTTCATATCGCTGACTAATATTGATTGAAATACTGTGATGATACTGTAATATTGTAAACTTAGACCATGATCAATTTTATTAATAAGTCTTTTTAGATTTTATGATTATTACACTTTTATAGACGCTTATTATAGATGTTAATTCCTTTATAATACACTTTATTAGTCATCTGATATTTTCCTCTTTTATATAAACTTGAATTTTATTTGAAATATGCTATGATTAGGTTTTTATAGACGCGTTTGAATAATGTTTTTCAGTCTTCCACAATTATAAATGGCAATGACAGGCCGAGATCAGTCCGTTCTTCTGTTTCGTCGGTCGCGAGTTCGAAACCGGGAGATGGCGCCTTGGTACCGGAAGAAGAAACAATGGCGAGAGGGGCGTGGGGAGGGAAAGTAGAATTTATCCTAACTTGTATTGGCTACGCGGTGGGGCTGGGGAATGTCTGGAGGTTTCCATATTTGACGTATAAAAATGGTGGCGGTAAGGCATACCTCTTTTTTCATCAAATTTGTGTTTAAAGAATAGCGGTGCGCTAAAGAATTATCTCTAGCTAAATTGCTGTATGTCAAAAATATTTGTTTGAAAATATTTGAGGAAATTCGATATCTAAAGAACCAAATTTTGTTTGATCTCACTATGCGCCAAACTTCAAATGTTAACAAGAATTAATGCAAGTTTGGTGAAATCTTTAATGTTCAAATTTCAGCAGAATTTATATTGAAGCAGTTTCGAAATTTGAGTGATTTCTATCAAGTAAATTATTTAAAAAAGTATTATTTGATAAACATTGCATCTAAAAATATATCTGTAGATAAAACCGATAATAAAAATGCTATTCGCTCTGTAAATAATAATAATATTAGTCTATAACCAGTGTTGTTAACATTTAATCTATGTTGCATGCATATATAATTTCCTATAGCAAAATTAAACATATAGCTGTAAAGAAGTCAATTAACAAAGTCTGAACTTTTGTAATAACAAAATTAAATTTGGTTAACTCTCTAGGTTTTTTACTTATTTAATATGAATCACTCGAGACTTACTGCTTTTAATTGTTACTTTAAATCTAAGTTTAAGCCTAAGTTTAAGTCTAACTTTAAGTTTAAGTTTAAATCAGTTATTTCTTGTATTCTAGTTGATAAAGCAGTCCACATTAAAGTTACAATAGTATTCAAGTACTACTTTTAAAATTTTATCCAATTATTCTTTATAGTTGGATTGCTTATGTAAAAATTTTAATTTTTTAATTTTTCAGTTTGGTGATCGGTGTAAATTGCACCATTACTTTACTTTGATTTACGATGAGTTAAATGAAGAAATTGTACACAAGTTTTTCTATGAAAAATTATTTGAAATTCTGCTTCATTACAAACTTAAGAGAGATCACATAATAGTTTATATATTATATATTTTCATATTATATTTTATACAATTGTGTATTAATCTTCTCGCTTCGATAACAATAACATTTCAATAGAAACACTAAAAATATTTGTATGTACTGCTTTGATTCTATTCAGGAGCATTTCTTATACCGTTTGTCATCATGTTGCTCTTAATCGGCATCCCCTTGTTCTTCATGGAGTTATGTTTTGGACAATTCGCTAGTCTTGGACCTATCGCCATCTGGCGAGTCAGTCCTTTAATGAAAGGTAAAACTTTCCTGCTATGCAAAAGGATTTTACTGTTTGTATGCAATATTCAACGAAGTTCTATAGTAAAAGAATATAAATCAACTTTTCAGATGTAAAATTAATAGATTATTTGGAACAACTTTCATAACAAGATCGGTTGACGGCAAAAGATTCAAGTTTATCACTAACTATAGATTCATTGTTTTCTTTAGAAATTCTTTCTTTCTTCCATCAAAAAACTTACTCTGTCTCTAATATGGATTTATTTCCTCTCATTAATATTTCAATAGGACTGATTTAAGTCCATTACAAATATTAAAAAGAGTTTGATAAATATCGTAAAAGTATTACAAATGTGTTATTATTATTATTATTATTTGGCAGGTATTGGATTTTCAATGGTTTTCACTAATTTAATGATAACATTGTATTACAACGTTATCATAAGTTGGTGTCTCTATTATCTCTTTGCCTCTATGACTGATAAGCTGCCTTGGGAAAGTTGTGATAACGATTGGAATACACCAAGATGCATGCCTACAAATGAATACAAGAACATTAATTGTAAGTGTAAGCCATGAAAAGAGTTCATTTACTTTAATCCATAGTTGTCTATATTTTTCAGTGTGCTTTTCTGTATATTTTCAGAAGCATTAGTGGATTTTGACACCAAACATATTAAGCTTGTCGATTTAATGTATTGTATTAAAAGAATACAAACATTACAGCCTACCACTGTATCATGACTCTCTGCGAATCATCTTTTTCATTGAGGGAAACAAATTCAAGTTTATTCTGATATTTAACAATTATAGCTGAAGGTTTGAAAAAAATCCAACACTGAATAAGTCGGTGAAATTTACAATAAAATCTGCAGTGAAATTTACAATTGTATAAATTTACAATTAATATAATTTTAATTTAGCTTTAAATTGATTTTATGTTAAAGGGACGAATATGGAAATAGAAGGCAGGAATTACACTAGATCTGATCTTAAGTCTCCAAGCGATGAATATTATTAGTAGGTTTAAAAAATATCATTTATTTATGTAAAGAGTTCGATACTTTTCATGTTTGTTATATTAAGGTTATATTTTAAAATCAAATAATCGATTCAAAATTGAGGTCATTATAAAACACATTCCGTACTTGAAATATAGTTTCTCTCATTTGATTGAATTTGAATTGTTTACAATCTGTTTTGGTATTTTACTGATAAGTGCATACTCATCACAGTCAATCTATAATTAATGCAAATTCCAGAAAAATAAAATTAGACCAGATTAATTTGTAATAAGTAGTGTCCTTCTATTGAATTTATTAATGTTAATCTTATCATTAATATGATTTATGTACCTGTACTTAATGATTAAGACTTTAGTTAGTTATCTTTTTTAACTTGTGTGGTATTCTCAGTAATTGTGATATAAAATCAATTAGATTAATTAATTTCACAACGCTCAACTGTAAACAAAAATGATTTTAAAAAGGTTCACACGTTCTACAGTAGACCACAGTCGTTTTGAAGTAGACTGCAGAATATTTCAAAATGCAATAAATATTAAAAACGCACAAATATGAAACTCTATTTACCACTCCCAAATTTTATTTTGTTGGATGTATTTATTTACAAATTTAAAAATCCGATTCCATTACAAGTGCCGCCTGAACTTTCCCCTTCCGCCCCCCCCCCTCTTGTACTCCAGCGAATGAAAATATGAACAATTATCGAAAAACAATCTTACAATAATCTTAACAGCGATTGCGTTTCTTCGCCTATAATGTTCAATTGTCATCTTGAAAAAATCTGCATTAAAATGCATTCTAACGTATCTAAACTGACTTTGGACCGTAACGACTTAATGTGCATCTTGACAAATAATTAATGATTTTACAGTCGTAAAGTGCTACAGATGTCAGATATTAATGAAGGAGGTATAAATAACTCCGGAACGGTAGTTTGGCAACTAGCTCTTTGTCTTCTTCTTTGTTGGACTTTGGTGTTCTTTGTTCTTGTTAAGGGTATCTCTTCCTTGGGAAAGGTACTGTGTTTAAATTGAATTTTACATTTAATTTTTATTAGTTCAACTTTGGTGACATTCGAGCGAATGCCAAGTAATATGTCTAGCACTCTAGTCATAACTTTTAGCAGAGCATATCAGAGAATTTAAATAAGAGGTTCTAAGATCGATAAAAGTAAGTTTATATTTGTTGCTGTCCTTTTAAATAAGATTCTTAGCGATTTTATCAAAAATGTCATCAAATACAGTCAGTTAGTGTAAAAATGTAACAAAACTATGCACAAGATAAGTGTTTTTAAACTTTAAATTGTAATTGTAAGTTAACTGAAAAATTGTTGATTTATTGTATGTTAACAAATAATATTTCGCTCGTTGGTTATCTATTTTTCATAAATTGTTTTTATATAATTTTTGGCTCACGTTGCAGGTTGTTTACTTTACATCTACTTTCCCTTACGTTCTGTTGACCATCATGTTGATACGAGGGGTGACCCTAGAGGGCGCCGCGAAGGGCATAGAATTCTATCTCATTCCTGATTGGTCGAGATTGGCTGACGCTGGGGTGAGGAGTATTTAAGAGTATTTTTATTCTTTTATCTTTACTGACGCATTGGAGTTAGCCTTACATCAGAATTGTAAATTTTAAATAACTTTAACATTTTGTTTGAAGACAGCGAAAATCATTTTAAAATTTTAGAGTATAAAGTATAATTGTAAATATGATAATAATATGCTTAAAAATGCATAAGTTTCAGATGCGCAGTGTTTAAGTCTAACATATTATATTTATCCAAAAGTATTGATTTTAAACTTTTATTTCTTGAGGTATTTCTGCATTCAGTTATTAAACTAAGATTTTGCATTTGTAAGCCTTAAATTTATTTAATACTTTCAGTAGGTTTGTAATTTGTTAATTTTTTTCATTTTGTCATTTATTCACTAGGTTTGGAGTGATGCAGCAACTCAAATTTTCTATGCACTTGGCACAGGATCTGGGGGCCTAATCGCTATGGCCAGCTACAATCAGTTCAATAACAATACATTAAGGTAAATTATCTTATTTTCAGGTGTAAGTAGAATATGAAAATATTTGATTTTGTATTTGTTTCGATTACTCTATTAAATGTTCCTTTTTAAATTTCACTTTTCTGGAAATTATATTTTTATTTTTAACTAAATTTGTAGTTCTTTTTTATTTTTATATTAAACTAAATTTTGCAGTTCTTTCTTCTATAAAATAGAGATTCGCTGATAGTTCCCATCACAAATGTGTTGACCAGCTTCTACGCTGGTTTTGTAATATTCTCTGTTCTTGGTTACATGGCGGTCACAAAGGGAGTCGAAGTAGCTGATGTTGCAGCAAGCGGTAGGCGATGGAATGCCAAATAAACTTAGAAAATATTTTATTCAATGAAATATTTTTATTTATTCATAATGACAGTTTAAAATATGAAATAAAAAATTAAGTAAAGAACTTAATTTATATTAGAATAATGAAAAATAAGCACTGCAATTAAAATGTTACTGTAGATAGACAGAATGCAGAAAAGAAATGTTACATTTCATGTGTAATTTATAATTAATTACAGCTAGCATTTTATTAACATGATGTTATATGTTTTAATAATGTATTTATTATGATTGGCTAATAATAATGTACTAGGTTGATTATTTGTTTGTTTGTTGATCGTATTTATTTTATCATATTGTAATATATTTAGGTCCAGGTTTAGTGTTTGTGGTCTATCCTGAAGGCTTAAGTACAATGCCAGTGGCGCCTCTCTGGAGTATCCTTTTCTTTATCATGATGATGATGCTGGGATTGAGTTCCATGGTTTGTATTTTTTCATAATTTTATTACTTAAATTATATATAAATAGAAAATTATTTCTGCTGTGATTATATGATTTTTCATGGCTAATATTATCATTGAATGTATTGTCATTGGCTAATATTATCATTACAATTTAAAATTTGAAGATTTAATAAAATAATTACAAATATAAACAGTCTTTTTCGTTGTATTTTAAAGTGAATTTAATTAATTTCAGCTGTGCTCATTTATTTATTCTTAATTATATCAGTTTAATCTCTTTATCAATGCTAACTTGATGTTGTTATGACAACAGTTGCTAATACTTTCTTCATTTCTAACCGTTTTTAACAAATAAACTATCTTGATCTATGCAATACATTATCTGTGCAAAGTTTTAATGAGACATTTAGTTTCTTTCAATATTGCACATTTCATGTGAACTGAATGGTAATTAATTTAACTACATCATATAGTACATTATGTACATATCATATATCATATATGCTATATGACATATGAACATACAGCTTAATATGTAATTATATGTAATGTTGCGAAATTATCATTGTTATAACAGTTTTCAATGACTGAGACAGTTTTCTCCGCTTTTATGGACGAGTTTCCTACAACTCTTCGAAAGACTTACTACCACACCGTTGCATTCAGAGCCATTGGTTGTCTCTGCTTCTATCTCATTTCTCTGCCTATGATCACAAATGTAACCATTATATAAACTTGTATACATTAATAACTGAATGAAATTAAATTTCAAGGATCTTAGTAATTAACTTGCCGTTTTTTCAATGAAAAATAATTATAGTATATATAAAGATTCAATAAACTTATTCAAGTTTTTAACTACATATACATTTTTTTTTCTAAAATCTGTTTACTAGGCAGGATTTTACGTTTTCACAATATGGGACTACTACACTGGTGGCTTTCCTTTACTTATTACTGGAATCATTGAAATCATCACAATTGTCTACATTTACGGTATTACAATGTAATTCATTTGTAAGTTAATTTCCAATAAAAATGTACTCTATGTAAGTTATAATTTTGCTATATAATGCGTAATTTTGTTAGTTATATATTGATATAATTACAGCATAGTGTTTATATGTAACAAATTGCAGCGAAACTTAGTTAAATATTAATATACCCGGTTAACTCTTTGGAGCATGTATTTATACTTTATAATTACATTATTGCAGATTTTAGTAAATAAGATACTTGTGTTCATATGTCATAAATTCTAAATAATACATAATGCTCAGTCGCTAATTATAGAAATTGTGTCTAATTTTAGGTTATGTTAATTTTGCCGATGACGTCAGCATAATGCTTGGCAAGAAGCCAAATATTGTTTTCAGAATAGCTCTAAGTGCAATCACCCCTCTTGTTATTATTGTAAGATATAGCTTCTTATTTATTTCTTGATTCGCAGTTTACATTTAGAAATGTATATCTGACTCTTGAATATTACCTACAAAAATAACCGTGGGATGCAATATATAATACATAAAAATGTATACTGGTAATTCATAATTGGTAAAATTACTTTGGAAGTAGCAAGCAGTGACAGTATTTTATCTACTATGGTACAATGATCCTTTTGAGTAGTTTTGATACCTACTTGTAAGAAGTCTAATATTAGACGTTTTAAATTCTAACGAAAACAAGCCTTTAAAATTTGTGTATTGTTATAATCTCTTACTTTTCTTTACTTATTTATAAATATTAATAGCTATCTAAATTACATTTATTTATTGTAGGCTGTCATCATATTCACTGGGATACAATACGCGAGTCCTACTTTATTTTCTGGGGTAGATTTGTACATATTTCCCCCCTGGGCTGAAGGGATCGGTTGGCTTATCGTCTGCTGCTGTCTTATATTTATTCCTGCAGTTTTTATTTTTCAAATGATTGTGGGCACGCGCGGAAGAAAACTTACTGTAAGTCTGTCATGCGTTTATTAGATGCATTTAGAAACGTATCATTCATGTATTAAAATTCATGTATTCAAAATACAGTGAAATTTAACTAATAAATACAGTTTTAATAAGGCAAGTTAAAGTTAAGATTTCAATATTAATCACATTATGAAATAACAATATTTAAATTGTAGACAAATTAAATTAACACACCCTGCAGATGATCCTTATTTCGACAATTATTGTTCAACTACCTATAACTTAAAATATGCACTATATTCATTTAAATAAACAAAAGTGTATAGATATAATTTAAAACCTAAGTGAATTTAAATTATTAAATTGTCATCATAGTTGGAATTGATGAGAGAAATCTCAGCCCCCGAGGCCACCTGGGGGCCCGCTATTAAATCAAACCGGGTGGGTAGATACGCGCCAGTCACTAATGGCCATTCAATTGCGATGAGTTTAAACATGGCGGACAACATGGCGGATAACAAAGCATTCGAGATGAATGAAGATGAGAATAGGAATCAGATAGAAATGAAGAATAATATTACGAATGCAACAAATGTCGAAGGAACTACTGACATTGAGAAGTTTTAAACTAGTTTTAAAAGTCATTTTATAACTGTTTTATAAAGTATTTATTTAATAATACGTTTAATTGTGAAAGTTATACATAATAAATAAATTTTAAGACTGATAAATATTTGAGTATTTGTTAATTTATGAATGCATTAACACAGGATTTGTACATAATATCTCACCTCTTATAAAAACTTCCTGAGATGACAGTGTTCCGTAAATCTTCCATGTCGATAGAGTAACAACAAAGA
>JAQIXG010000411.1:0-33565 GCA_034700105.1 Oconnorella tubifera
TAGATAGATGATAGATGATAGATAGATAGATAGATAGATAGATAGATAGATAGATAGATAGATATATAATATTCACTTTTATGACGGGATATTTATTGATTTATTTGTAAAAAATTAAGATTTTTTCCAAAGTAAATGTATACATTGTATAGCAGAGTTCCAAACTTTAATTCTTACAATTTCATAAAGCACAACCTTGAGTACAACATTGTAAATTTACAATACAAAATGCTATCTACTTAGATCTTGACTGTACTTAAAATTTTAATTATAAGCAAGTCAAGTGCTGATAGTACGCAGAGTGCGATTATTTAAATTCAATATTGTTCACGCGTGTTCCTATATGCACTTTAATATTGTACACTGCTTGTGCAAACTTATAAATATAAACTTTACCTTTGTATAGGCCTTTATAAGTAAACTTTCTTGTAAAAACTTTTAGGTACCCTTTATTATAATTTGATATATTTTATTTGTTTAGGCTAAGTCGTTTTAGTGATTTTTATATTTTTGTATTAAAGATAATTTTGCATTTGTTGAAATATAAATATATATTTAAACGCTATAACTATTAGGTTATAAGTTATTCAAATTATAACTTTATGGTCACTTGTTCTATTTTATTCTGAATGATGTTATGATATTTTCTTCCATAATTCAAAGTCGCAACTTTTGTGAGGATTTTAATGTTGAAAATATGATACTGATACAGACAAATAAATGTTTTATGTATTAACATGCGATAAAAATTTGTCTCCGACAAACTGTGCCAACAATCCACACGCATTGAAGCCACAATAAAAACTTAATCGGAAAAAATAAGTTAAAAAAGAGATAATGAGCTACTGTGAGAAAAACACATATTGCACGATGGTGAAAAATTCAATAGACTTTAGCGGCTCGTGTTCAATTCATAACGAAAATCTGTGGTGTGAAGCTATGATTTTTTATCCTGATAGATTATTCATTATGGTGATTCAGTGTTGCAACTGAGTAAATTTTGCGATCCATAAAATATACTGTACACACTAATATTTATCAAAAAATAATAATCTTAAAAAAGAGTTTGTGTTGTGTTTGTAGTATTGTCTGGTATTTATAAAAGTATTTGATATAGAGACTATATGAAAATGTTTAGCTATGCTATTTACTAGCAGAGTTTGTAGAAGAAAATCGAATTGCAATGAATTCATTATATCAACAGGGCCCTATTTGTAAGCTTATAAATTATGATCAGAGATATTTTGTGTTAATATCAAACCTTCTATCTAAACAATGCTCTAACTGAGCTAGCTTGTTTCTACTACCGTACCTGTTTTATTCTCTGCAGATTGTGAACTGTCAGACACAAAATATGGATTTGCATCACGTGTTATTTACACTGTTACTCTTCGCGCTATGCGACGTTACTACGTCACAACATACGTCATCGCATCAGTATGTTCGGACCGCCAATGATAATGACGATCTCAATATAAAACTATCATCGCAGCCTATCAGCGAAGGCTATATAACAAAGATTCAATCATCAGAGACCACTGATGACATAGCTCAATATAAAACTTCATTATTTAGCAATAATAGTTTAGATAAATTTTTAACACAAAGCTCAAACAATTCCGAATGCCGCATACACTGCGTTGATAAGTTTATGTTTTCTCGAATTCGCGATCTGCTAGAAGCCAAAGCGAATCTTATTGAATACAAGCTTAGCTTTCCAAACTATGGAAACGACACTCTGAATCCACTGGTCGATGGAATATACAAGTCCCATAAGGCTGACAGCTGGGCCCGAGTCGCCACACAACACGGTCGCACTCTATTATCACTCGCCTTCAACTATGGAATACTTTCTCTTATGACACTTAAACTAGGAACAGAACTGGTTGACGTTGAACTCGAAGACGAACCGGTTGGATGTTTCGGGGATAAAAGCGAGGATATTCGAACAGCTCTTATCCTTGATCTTCTTCTCAGTGACTTTCGCGATGACGGTCAAGTAAGTTTGACTTCGAACGAAAGAATTTGCCACGAAACTATCGAAAACAGAGGAGGATTCGCCAAGTTTGTCGTGTACTGCTGTGGGGTCGATGAGAGACTCAATGACGGAATGTTGGAATGTGTAGCCAGTAGACCAAACGGTTGGCTCACATTTCTCTATCTCATGCTGGCTTCGATACGTTTTTTAATTCTCGCTTTCGGTCCTCTGTTGTTTCTTTCAGCAGTGAGTGGATTAACCAAAGATGAGTCTCCGTATACAGTGAAACTAAAAGATCCTCTCATTAAAACCGTCGTGTTGTGTCGGCCGGATACACAGCTCGCAGAAAACATCCGAGCAACTCATGTGCTGAATTTGTCATTAAAAAAAGGTTTCCCAAAACTTCGAGAGTCGGTGTATAATTCTCCTGGGATTGGGAAACCGTTTCAAGCAAAGGTAAGTCAATACGATGTGTTGGTCAATTATAGAAGATTGCTGACTGAAAATCGAGTGCCCATTGGGTTCTGGAAATCAATAGCGAGGTCTATCTTCTACTGTAAGTTGAGACATGTGGGACCTTTCAAACAGTGCTGCAGGTGAGCAGTTTACTGCATTATTGAGCTCTATTAGCATGACAAAATTATTATACTAGACTTTAAATGTTAATTTTATGACAATATAATATTTAACTGTAACAAACACAATGTGTTCATAGTAAATTTAGAGCAGTTTAATTGTTTAGCCATAGTTACGAAGCTTATTGCCGAGTATAGATATTGGCTTATGAAATAAAAATATTTCTGCAAGGCTAAGAAAATGGTATTTTACAATGGTATATTGTAAAGTTATAGGACATGTAATATTGAGTCCATACCATATAAAATATGCATACTTACATTAATGTGAACAAATATTTACTTTTTACAAAATTTAACTGAAAACTTTTATTGCGATTTGTATAATGTCAATTCAGCAATAAAGTCCAAAAATGGTGTCTTTAACATTTTTTAAGTGTAATAAATTTCATAACCATGTTGTATTTAGTAGCTTCAATAATTGATTTTATTATTTTTTAATTTGTAATTCCAACTTATTCTACATCGAAAAACTATTTAAAATTCTCCATTAATTTGAGAATATCTAATCTACCCATAATCTATATCCAGTTTATATCTGAATTTTATTACTTTTTTATCTCTATTTTACTGATATTTCTCCCAGAACCAACATGTTCCGTCACCGCTTATGTTCCGCTATATTTAAAACCCCCGTCCCGTGGATCCGCCTCTGGCGCAAAGTCGGTCTAGCCCTTCTCGTCATCCTCCTACCCACTCCCTACTACCTCCGAGTCCTCATCCTCTACTGGTTCGAATACGACGAGGTCATGTCACGGAAGAATGCCGCTCATCGACTGGGACTCAAAGAAAGCTTCGAGTACAGTCTCGTGCATTACTTTTTACCCTCTCACGCTCTTTTTATTGCTATCTACACAGTCTATGGTATTACTGCGGTAATCCTTGCCTACATGGCGAGAAGAAATGACGAGGGACGTTTTAGGAAGATCATAGTGGGAGCTTTTACGGATCTCAAGAATCTGTCATGGATTAGTGTGCTTAGGATGCTGGTGACTAATTTCATCTGGCCTTTCAGGAGGTATGGGATCGTGGGGATCCCAGTGGCTCTGGTGTACTGGCCAATAGCTGTGCCGATTACTATCGTGGTGTATTTGGTTTATTGTTTACCGACGGTTTATTTGACGGTAAGATATTTATTTAGTATTTGAATGAGATATTTTCAATTTGTCTTAGGTTAAACTTTGCATGTGTTATAAAAATTTAAATTTTGATTACTTTCATGGATCACATACAGGACAAAAAGACTTGGCATAATGAAGCGTTTTTGAACTAAATACTGCCATAGTATGTGTATTTTTTTTCTAAAGGCATACACTAATTATAATAATTGACACTGCATCACTACAAATAACAGTGATCGATTATCAGTGTTATTGATAATATACAATTGTCAGTGTCATAAGCAATACTGAGTATTATGGATCATTTAACTCGTATTCAGAATTACTGAGAGAGAAGAATTGTCAATTGTATTAACAATTGATCATTGTCAGTATAACTGAATATTATTTCGAATATCATTTGACATAGATGATTATTGTCAAGTGCATTAACAATAGATCTTTGTTAGTTATCCTAATGAAATTTTGAAGAATTTTAATATATTAAGGCTTAAAGTCTCTGGTATTTATCCTAAAAAATGATTTATGAACTATTGCATATAGTATAAAGTATGCATACAATCGTATAGAAGCACATACTGATCATATATAAACGATGTATTTGATTAATACTTTAGCCTTGCTAAAGAGTGCAGAATGTTTCCAAAATATTACTCTTTAAGGAATGCATACCTTATCACCAAATTCAATGCACTACCATCTAGTACACCAGCGTATACTGTTCAAACTTAAAATACTATCTTCTTTAAATACTTAATAATCAAATGAATAAATTATTAAAGACTTGCTTTAAAATACTTTTTAATTATAATCTTGGTAATTCTATTGAATATTACTTCAAGGTTCGAATGTTCTTCTACTCTCGGCGAGCTTTCCTTGAGAAAGTCAAGCGCTATGGTGGAAGGAGATCTTATCGAGTACGCAAGAGACTGGACAACACGATGCAGTACTTTGATGCTGGGTACTTACTAGGTAATGGAGATGAAGAGGAACGTGCAGCTGTGATTGATAATGAAGAAGGGTAGGTAGACCTTTACTACTGTATACTTTTAGTTTGGAAAAATTAAGTTTAGTACGTTTAAGTTTAGAATAGGATTAATGTTTGAGAATGATTCAATAGTAGGGACTGAGTTGTGGATCTTACTACGGGATGCAGGAAGTTAATGAAATATGTACGACATGAACCCCGTACCTGTATAGTTCGATTTTATAATTCTGATCATTAAGCAAATAAGGTTTATTATCTGGAAGATTTGTTTATATTGTATAATCTATAGAACTATAATTTCGGTAAATAATAATTTGAAATAGCTAATTTAACCAGCTTGTTACAGTCAATGATCATCACAAATTTGATGTTTTGAACAATTTAAATTTTCAAATGGGAACTCATTTGATTAAAATACAATATCAACAATTCATAATGAATTGTACATTGTATTAATTCATAATTGAATTACTACAGTTGAAATTATCACTGCTGCAGCATTATAATACTGTTAACAGTTTAAATGTTATTTTCCAGTAAAAAATAATAATCTCATACTATGTTATTAAACATGGTATGAGATTATTATTACTTTATCTGTTTTATTAAACAAATAAAACCTTGAAGAAGAAAAAATAAAACGTTGAAGAAGTTCTGTTCTATCCTATAGTAAATCAACACCATATAATAAGTCTATAGAATAATTACATATTTATGCAATAAATTGCTGCTATAAAATCCACACAGTAAAATCTCGTTGACGTAACGAAAGCATGCAATAAATTAATGAAAATTTTTATTATGGACCTTCAAATTCTAAGTTTAAGGCAGTAATGACTAATAGAAACAATTCTGTGTCTCTTCTTCTATATAATGGCATCCTAGTTGCAGTCAATAAGGATTAGAAGGCCATATAGCAATGAATCTGAATCCACACAGTAAATTCTCTTACATATTGACACATATAAAACACATAAATGTTATTCCTCCCCGTCCTTGCTCCCCCCTCTATAAACCTAAGTTAAGATATATCTTACGTATGTGTAACACTATTTCTGTCATTCTAGAATCATATTTAATACAAAATATTCAATAACATACCAAGAATTAAAATAAAATCAATATATTCATATAATCCAGATCGCTAATTAACAAAATAACATTTCTTATCAATCTAAATATAAACAAAATACCCAATTCTTTTTCCAATCTAGTATTGATCGCTCTGCCATAATGTCCCGTCAAAAATCCCGTGTCTCTGACAACTACGAACTAGACGAAGTTGACAATCTAAACCCAGCCCGACTCAGCAAGTTTCGCCGCACATCGGTCGCCTCGGTGTACGCCAAGGCGCGTAACTTCAAGCTGCGGAGGACCCTGGAGCATTTGCTAGCAGCCTCGCTGTGCGTAGTGACGTTGTACGCTATGCTCATCATTCTGTCGGAGTGTGTTGGATGTTTTGTTGAAATACTCGTGTTTACTACGATGGGCATCATTGTCAATGCAAGTAAGTGACGTTGTGATATTTTGATATTTTTAATCATTCAATTATCATTGATGCAAAAAACTAAATGATTTGAATGTTTGGTAGGGTTATTAAATAAACAAAGTAGCATATGTTAAAGAAAGTAGCATTTGTTTCTTAAAACGCTAATGGTGGAATTTGCATTAGATTCATTGCTCCATGGCTTATTATACAGAAGAATCTAAACTGAGTTACCAACAACAAATTAGAGAGAATTACATCAGTTTTGAATGACAATACAATAACATACAACTGTCAAATAACATAAACTGTCATTTAGCATTGACTATCAATGCTTTAAACGTTCATGAAATTCACACAATAGGAAACTATTGAAAGTATCTATATTGAACATTGCATAATTTTTCTTTTATGACAATTAAGCTTATAATTATTACTAATTTTAACATTTAGTTCATAAATGAATTCTGTAAGATTTCCTTTGATATTGCCACATGTACGTTGCAAGGGTAGATAATTATATCAAGTGAAATTCATGCCTCCTAATTCACACATATTTATATGTAAAGATTTACTTTTTTCCGCCTTAAACTCAAAATGGCTCAAATAAAAGAATGAGCTCTAAAAGTACAACTTAATATGAAGAAGCTCTTGACCTTACTTACTCCATACGTGACATTAATCTGTCATTGTTTACAGCTTTTTAACTTCTTACATTATGTTGAGTTATACTTAAAAAGCCAAAGCTGCCGACTATCAGCACGTAGGCTATAGGCGTAACATTTAAGGTTCAAAATATTGGTAATGTTTACATTGTAATATAATATTAAGTGATCTGGCAATTGCGTTATATTTGGCGATCATTCAATAATAATTGGCTGTTGACTGATGATTGGCTCTATAGGTTTAAGCCTACCGAAGTTTTGATATTGACATCAAAGTAGGCGCTCATTTGGATCTATTAGGCTTACATTAGAAGTATTTTAAAATTAGATTAGAATATATAGTTCAAGATTACCACTTGAAAATAAGAAGCATTTTTGTGATAAAGCAAAACAATGCAATACTGAAAGCATCTCTATAATAATGGCATCTGTGTGTGTATGTATGTGTGTGATCTTAAACTTACTCTACAGTTTTTGACCTAATTCGACTAAACTTCACCAACTCCTGTTGCGTATTAAGTATAAAGCAATGTCGTGCATATTTTTAATCTGCTATTAATATTATCTAAACTGTTTAAATTGTAAATGATCACCCGCTATGCTGCAGGTTATAAACCAATAATTCCGTACTTTAATGATACATATGTAATCAATGGTTACTTTTATGAAACACAAAATAGACTAGTTTAATTAAATATTTGCATAAATAGATCATACTAGTTTCATTGCGTTTTAAAATTCTTATAACCTTGAAATGCCTTTGAAATTAAATTGATCAAATCAATGTTGGTTTTGTGTTTCAGATCAGTTGCTCAAGTACATAGCTCTTGTTGTGCTGGTTGTCGTATACAGTTATGACTGTTTTAACAACGTAGAAAAACGCTATTTGAAATTAAATAAAGCTCTCTTTACAGAGGTTAAAGGTCGCTGCAAGGATTTAGACAAGGCAAGTCGGAATTGAAATAATCTTCAAATGTATCTCTCTGTCATCATCATCATCATGGATAAAGATCTTTAATTAAATTCAGCTAAATAAATAGAAAAATCTGAAATTCATTAAAATGTTATTCAAAGTCAAACGTTGTTAATTAATAAAGGTCTACAAGATAAAATAAAGAATACAGTTATGTAATATAACAATGTATATTACAACTATTATGAAAATTAATCTTTTAACTTATAATGAAACACTTTGTATTATAAAAGTTCGGTAATTATGATAAACTCTTAAACTAGCAATACTTGATTTAAATAATGAATTTTTTTAAATGTAACAAATAAACAGTAAACTTTAATTAACTCATTAAATTTCAGTAAACGTCAATGGTGAACTGAATATTGAATATATGTGTGTCACTGAAATAGATCATATGGTACATATATAAGTTATTTATCATTGCGTTATGTACCATTAAGTTAAATGCCATCAAGTTATGGACCATTAAGTTAAATTATATACCGTTAAGTTATAAACAATTAGGTCACTTGAGAAAAATTTATGACACTCAGTAATATTACCATATTTGAGAGATATTGGCAGATAAATCAAATCATGAAAGTTTAAGGAACTGTTTTATCAGAATATACATTTAAACTGATCAATCTATTAAAATAGTGATTAGGTGAATATTTATTATAATATTGATAAGGTGTATTTTTGCCAGCGCTTTAAACTGTTTTACTTATTAGGAAAACGATCTGATTCTCTCTTTTGAATAAAGCACCGTGTATCATTAAAACGAATTAACACTTTTAATTAAATTAATGGGTGTTATAAATCGTTTAACTAAATTACTATTTTAAATCATTTGCAGTACTAACACTTGAAAATTGAAATAGAAGTATTTGTTGCTTCGTGAACTTTTTGTACAAGAAATTAACAGAATCATGTTTCGGTTGCTTAAAAAAAGCTAAATGCGATATTGAATAAAATTCAAAATTTCATCAGTTTGTCTCTACAAGTGCTACTTAATTTATGTAACTAGGTCACTAGCCTGCCTTCCTACCTACAAGAAAACTATGGCTTCAAGTCTCAGGAACTCAGCGAACAGGCCGATTACGAAATGCCTGATGACCTAGTTGAAAAGCCACCACGCCATTGGATGATCAATGACCTAGTTCTTTTTATAGATAATGAGGACATGCCTCGGATACCGAAGAAGCTATTTGATGACGTGTGCCAGATTAGGGTTGCAGGGGTCCCGGGGCCTGTTTACATCGGGCTCCTGTATGCAATTAAACAATTCCTTAAGATTATAGTCTTTGTACTATTCATATTCGTGGTGATTCTATCATTTGGTAGCGTTTATCAGGTACTTATAAAAAAGTATTTCAATTTAATTTAAAATATATGTTTTTGAATAAGATGATTTCGTATTTATATGTAACTGAAAATATCGTTTTGTATCAGAATTTTTAATTTTTGTATGAATAGATGAAATAAATTTGCATTTGTAAGAAATCAAACTTGTTTTGAAAAATTATTATTGGTTTCACGACAAAATGATTTTAGATTATAACTCTAACTTGGATATTTGGCACAATTTAATGCGCTTATGTTAAGTATTTCCTTTCGAAAAGCCATAATAATAGCTCATCCTGAAAAAATTATGAAAATGTCATTTATCGGTTAGTATTTCACTATTGTATGAATTTAATTTAAACATTGTATGTATTTAATAAATATAAATAAATAAATAATAAACGAATCAGCACAAATTTATAAAAAAATAATTAATGTAAGAACATATATTACCATTCACTGAAATTTTCTATAAAATTGTGAAATTTCTTATGGAATTTCAATCATTTAACTACTCCGATTACTAAAACAAAATTTATTTATTTACCAGGTATCATCCACCAATCAAATGCTCGCAGCCTTAGCCGGCGGTTCCCTTCCAATGATCATGCGAACATTTATGGAACCCGATAAACCAGACATAGAGATGGGCACAGTGAGCTTCAAAAGCAAACTGGACGAGATCATCAAAAACTTTGCTCAACTTTGGCCAATCTACGATTTCCCCTTCGAAGAGTACATTCCGGAAAAAGAAGAAGATAAATCGAATGAAAAGAACCATAATGATGTTGGGACTCCGAAAAAATGCAATATTGAGACTCATGTGATAGATAATCATCATCAGACAGTCTATTATCACCATGATGATGATGTGGGTGATGGTGTTGGGATGAGTTACAGTCGGTTTGGTGGAACTGATCCTGAACGCGTGGATGGTTTAGCAAAATCCAATGGAAGTGTCACTCGAATTCATCGGTTACGAAATGACGGCAAATCCATAACATTATCAGATGATGTCATCACAGGTGAGGCTCCGCAGGCCAGTCCGGGTGTTCAGAAAGTTTGTTTTAAGGAAGAGAGTGGAGATGAGGTGGTCAAGGTGGATCTGGTGATTCACTTGCCGGTGCAGTATGATGAAGTGTGGCTGGATGAATGGTCAGATATAGATCCGAGGGAGTCTGGGGGACTGAGGCTGGAGGGTAAAGGGCCACATTTGGTGTCAACTGACAGTGTATTTTCTAAGCCTTTATAAAAAGTGATAAATTTACGTTTAACATTTTGTTTACATTTTAAAATTGATGATTTGGATGCAGCTATTGTTTTAAATATCTTATTAAAGGGTGCAGAAAGTAAGCTACATATTATTACTCAGGGGATTTGAATCAGGATCTATTGTTGTAAGTTCCTTGCTCTTTCACTCTGCCAATGAGCTTCGACTCTCTAATTAGAGTTAAATTGAAAATGAGGGTATTGCAAAATGATCAGTGTTTTTCAGTAAAAGGTTATGGAGCTTCATTTTGATATGATATACAGTCGAGTCGAATCTGTTTTTCTGTTATTCACATATAATCGAGTAAATAAGAATTTATTCCCATAACTTTTCAGTTATTCGGTTTGGTGTATTTTTTGTTGTGCTCGGCATAATTTTCTTAATCAACATAATTTCAGTAATATTTGCTAATAAACTGTAAACAACTACAATCTCTGTGTCTTGGCAGTCATAAAACAAGACACTTCTAGCTTTGGGATCAAAATTTAACATGAAAATCGTCTAAATCCACTGATGAGACATTTTATCCAATGCTAAATGTCACTAGATGCTTAAAAATGTTGATGACTTTCTGCTGTGATATTTTATCATGCTACATGACACATTTATTTAGTTTCGCTACAATTGGTCTATAGACTTTTCATCCACGATACTACATCTACAGATATTTGGTCTGATGACATGTTGTTTACCGTAACCCTAATGTCATAGTAACCCTAACTTGTCGAAATAATGTCAATTATTTTCCCATATTACAATTTTTGTTATTTTTTACAAGACTAGAAGGATTTGTATTATCCTATCACTGTCAAATCGATCGCTGCCAATCTTGTTTTTATATATGATCATATGATCTGAAGAAATCTAATTGATTTTACACTCAAATTGTGGTATAGATTGAATAGAAATTCTAATTTTAATTATTATATTTCTTGCCTAATGTTATGTGCCTTGGTTTTTGCTTAAGTTATGCCAAATTTAAATTTTTTCAAATTTTTTTCTTAAATAGTTTAAAAACTTTGTGCTTGATGTATGACAAACTTTAGCTTCATACTTAAAACACGACATGAAGCTTGAAATAAACGCTAAGAAAATTTGCTAAATTGTACAATTGCTAATGAGATTACTTTTATGAGACCAAAAATCGAATCTTAGACTTCGGCCTATAAGAAACGGGACTCGAATTGTTGCGTTTTCTAGCTATGATATATGTCTTTCAGTTTATATGTAGAAATTTACTAAAATTGTACTGTAAAGTGTTTTTTCCTAAATATAAAGTTTTGCTTGTGAAAACTTAAATATTCTACTTGTTATATCAATACATATCAGTTTATTTAAGTTTGTGGTTTTTTTCGACAAATATTACAAGTGTTAGCATATACCTTTTACGATTTCTCGATGTTTTTATCCGTTTGTCATTCCATATTTAAGTGAGTTTAATAATTGCAGAAATGATTCGCTTCTGTTTTCATATTTGCGAGTCTGTTTGAATCTGTTTATATGAAAGACATCCAAAAAAGTTTATTGATATAACTCAGAGATGCAATACTTTTTTAAACTCTATAATCGTCATCAAATAAAACTTCATGACGTAGCGAGTAAATGAAGCGCCTTGCTCAAGGGTTCAGTGGATTTTACGAAATAGTACGAATACCGGATCCGAACCTGAGACTTTTGGATTATAACTTCTATTGTTCTAACTATTCTGCTATTTAGCTTCCACTGATATCTGACTGCTCATCTTTATAGTTCCATTCCATCAAAACTTCATTCAGTTCAAGATTAAGTGACTAAATACTTGCGTGTTATTTTATAACATAAAGTTTATAATAAATGTATTTATGAGATTTGTTGATATTTTAGCTATATTGTTTAAAACGTGATAGTTTGGTGTCTTTTGTATATTCTTGTCGAGACCGTGTAACATCTAGCTACAAATTGCATTGTGAAGTTAACAGTCAAAGTTACTGATAAGATCGACGTTAATATACGCAATTCAACAGACAAAGCCACTGCTTATTTATGTATTGTATAATTTTTATGTATATAATCATTTAATATGTATATGACGTTTATCATGTATAATATGTATATCATTTTGCGCAATTAATAAGTGTTTAATGTGTATATTTGTGTATATATGTACATTATAATGTAACAAGCAATTGTGTGAATCTATAAAGTTTAAATTAGTATTAAGTTGATAGGTATTAAGTTGATGCTGTTTTTGAAATTAATATCACTGTATGGTTTCAATGACTTTATGTAAACAATAAACATTATGTCTTTTCGTTCTTTGTGTAATTATTGATTAAATGTTTTTAATTAATGCTTTTTATTTGTTTGTATAGAAATTTAATGTGATCATGATTTGAATGAGCTGAATGTCCATTTCTGACAAGTAAGTTGGAGTATATATATTATATCTCAAGTAAACTTAAATCAAACTCTTTTCTAATCATTGCTTTATTAACTAATTTTAAAAGTAGCCAACGCCCTGCAGATTTAAAGGATAAAAAAATCTTCACAATAATATAATAAGTGCAAATTATATCCTGAACGATTCATAAAATATGCTCAAAAAATATATTTCATAGTTAGTGTTAGATTGGATTAATTTTAATTTTAATAGGAAGCTTGGATATTTTGTTTTCATATTATAGTAATGAGTAGCCAGGCAAGGTAAGCCTGGTAGATTATAATTCAAATATTAATTAGACTGCAATGAACTATAGCAGTCGAAGAATTGTTAAAAACAAGATGAATGATTGTAGGCCTATAATAAATACATTGTTAGCAATTTTATAATAATATTTCTGAACATTATGCATCTTTATGCATTACTGCGCATTAGGCTTATAATGCATCATTTTAAGTTATAAATAAGTGAAAATTATCATTTAATTAAATTAGTTATCAAATACTTTCCTAATTAATTATCAAATGATATACCCAAAATTTGTGTACATATCATAAAAATATAATTTTTTTCGTACCTGTAATCTTGATTAAAACCATATACTTTATTCTACTGCATACAGAGAGATCCTTGCAACTAAATAGATCATTACATCAGCTCTAAACAATAGGCATACGTAAATTAACAATACTGTAATGAAAACTAAACCCAGGTCTGACTCCACCCGCCCTACCACGCCTCCGCTCTAAGTTAGTCTTACTACACCACACAATCGAGTAGTTTATTATATCCATGGATATTTTAAATTTAATTCACTCAGGTGACGCAATGAATCGAGCAAAATTTAACAAAGAGCAAAAAGTATTTGCAAAATAAGAACTGTTACAATAAACTGCAGTATAAATTATAATATGTACAAAAGATTAAAAGAATACTATATGCTGCAGTATTGTTAATTTACACTTAGTGTCTTCACATTTGACAATTAAAAATATTAAGACTGCTAAAAAATAGTAAAATGTTAATCAAATACATGATTTATCATAATAAATACAATACAGCATTGCACTATTGCAGGATTACTAAAATAAAATTAATTGACAAAATGTTTAGAGTTAAATTATCTGCAGAATTAAAAGATAGGAATGATTGAAACACGCTATCATAGTCCTTATGATTACCTGTAATAAACTCCAACTTAGGTAATCGTTGCTATCTTACAGAGAAAGAATGATTTTGTTTATTATATAATAACTGGAGTTCTTTAATTAATCACTCGCTTACACAAGCGTGTCCATTTATAGGTTTACTAAGAGGTACTTCATTATTTATTGGTTCACTCAAGGGTACTTCATCATTTATTGGTTCACTCAAGGGTACTTCATCATTTATTGGTTCACTTACAAGTACTTCATCAGTTATCTTTACACTCATAGGTACTTCGTCATTTATTGGTTCACTCATAGGTACTTCATAATTTATTGGTTCACTCAGAGGTACTTCATCATTTACTGGATCCCTCACAGGTACTTTATCATTTATCTTTTCACTCACAGGTACTTCATCATTTATTGGTTTGCTCACAGGTACTTCATCATTTATCTTTTCACTCACAGGTACTTCATCATTTATTGGTTCACTAAGAGGTACTTCATCATTTGTCGGTTCACTCACAGGTACTTCATCACTTATTGGTTCACTCACGGGTACTTCGTCATTTATCGGTTCACTCAAAGGTACTTCATCTTTTATTAGTTCACTCACATGTACTTCCTCATTTATCGGTTCTATCACAGGTACATCATCATTTATTGATTCAATTACAGGGACTTCATCATTTATCTTTTCACTTACAGGTACTTCGTCATTTATTGGTTCACTCAAATGTACTTCATAATTTATTGGTTCACTCAGAGGTACTTCATCAGTTATTAGTTCACTCACAGGTACTTTATCATTTGTTGGTTCACTCACAGGTACTTCATCATGTATCTTTTCACTCATAGGTACTTCATCGTTTATTGGTTTGCTCACAGGTACTTCATCATTTATTAGCGTACTCACAAGTACTTCATCATTTATCTTTTCACTCAAAGGTACTTCGTCATTTATTGGTTCATTCACAGGTACTTCGTCATTTATTGGTGCATTCACAAGTACTTCACCATTTATCATTTCACTCACAGGTACATAATCATTTTTCTTTCCACTCACAAGTAGTTTATCATGTATTGGTTCACTCACAGGTACTTCATCATTTGTTGGTTCACTCTCAGATACTTCATCATTTATTGGTTCACTCACAGGTACTTCATCATTTATTGGTTCACTCACAAGTACTTTATCATTTATTGGTTCACTCAATGATACTTCATCCTTTATTGGTTCGCTCACAGGTACTTCATCACCTATTGGTTCACTAAGAGGTGTTTCATCATTTGATGGTTCACTCACAGGTACTTCATCACTTATTGGTTCACTCACAGATACTTCATCATTTGTCGGTTCACTCACAGGTACTTCGTCATTTATTGGTTCACTCAGAGGTACTTCATCATTTATTCGTTCACTCAGAGGTACTTCGTCATTTATTGGTTCACTCACAGGTATTTTATCATTTGTCGGTTCACTCACAGGTAATTCATCATTTATTGGTTCTCCCACGGGTACTTTGTCATTTATTGGTTCACTCAGAGGCACTTCATCATTTGTTGGTTCACTCAGAGGCACTTCATCATTTACTGGTTCACTCACAGGTACTTCATCATTTATTGGTTCACTCACAGATACTTCATCATTTATCGGTTTACTGACAGGTACTTCATCACTTATTGGTTCACTAAGAGGTACTTCATCATTTGATGGTTCACTCACAGGTACTTCATCACTTGTCGGTTCACTCACAGGTACTTTATCACTTATTGGTTCACTCACAGATACTTCATCATTTGTCGATTCACTCACAGGTACTTCATGACTAATTGGTTCACTCCCGGGTACTTTGTCATTGATTGGTTCACTCAGAGGCACTTCATGATTTGTTGGTTTACTCACAAGTACTTCATCATTTACTGATTCACTCACAGGTACTTCATCATTTATTGGTTCACTCAAAGGTACTTCATCATTTATCTTTTCACTTACAGGTACTTCGTCATTTATTGGTTCACTCAGAGGTACTTCATCATTTATTGATTCGCTCACAGGTGCTTCATCATTTATTGGTTCACTCACAGGTACTTCGTCATTTATTGATTCACTCAGAGGTACTTCGTCATTTATTGGTTCACTCACAGGTACTTTATCATTTGTTGGTTCACTCACACGTACTTCATCATTTATCTTTTCACTCACAGGTACTTCATCATTTATTGATTCGCTCAAACGTGCTTCATCACTTATTGGTTCACTAAGAGGTACTTCCTCATTTATTGTTTCTTTTACAGGTACTTCGTCATTTATTGGTTCACTCAGAGGTACTTCATCATTTGTTGATTCGCTCACAGGTGCTTCATCACTTATTGGTTCACTCACAGGTACTTCATCATTTGTTGATTCAATTACACGGACTTCATCCTCTATCTTTTCACTTGCAGGTACTTCGTCATTTATTGGTTCACTCAGAGGTACTTCATCATTTATTGATTCGCTCACAGGTGCTTCATCACTGATTGGTTCACTCACAGGTACTTCATCATTTATTGGTTCACTCAAAGGTACTTCATCATTTATCCTTTCACTTACAGGTACTTCGTCATTTATTGGTTCACTCAGAGGTACTTCGTCATTTATTGGTTCACTAATAGGTACTTCATCATTTATTGATTCACTGACAGGTACTTCATCAATAATCTTTTCACTTAGAGGTAGTTCATAATTTATTGGTTCACTCACAGGTACTTTATCATTTGTTGGTTCACTCACAGGTACTTCATCATTTATCTTTTCACTCACAGGTACTTCATCATTTATTGATTTGCTCACAGGTACTTCATCATTTATTGGTTCACTCACAGGTACTTCATCGTTTGTTGGTTCACTCACAAGTACTTCACCATTTATCATTTCACTCACGGGTACATCATTATTTTTCTTTCCACTCATAGGTACTTTATCATTTATAGGTTCACTCACAGATACTTCATCACTTAATGGTTCACTCACAGGTACTTCATCATTTATTGGTTCAATCACAGGTACTTCATCATTTATCCTTTCACTTACAGGTACTTCGTCATTTATTGGTTCACTCAGAGGTACTTCGTCATTTATTGGTTCACTAATAGGTACTTCATCATTTATTGATTCACTGACAGGTACTTCATCAATAATCTTTTCACTTAGAGGTAGTTCATAATTTATTGGTTCACTCACAGGTACTTTATCATTTGTTGGTTCACTCACAGGTACTTCATCATTTATCTTTTCACTCACAGGTACTTCATCATTTATTGATTTGCTCACAGGTACTTTATCATTTATTGGTTCACTCACAGATACTTCATCATTTATTCTCTCACTCAGAAGCACTTCATCATTTATCGGTTCACTCACAGGTACTTCATCATTTATCGGTTCATTCACAGGTACTTCATCATTTATCGGTTCATTCAAAGGTACTGCTTCATTTGTTGGTTCTCTCACAAGTACATCATCATTTTTCTTTTCACTTACAGGTACTTCGTCATTTATTAGTTTACTCAGAGGTACTTCATCATTTATCTTTTCAATCACAGGTACTTCAGATATTATTGCTTCACTTACAGGTATTTCAGCATTTATCTTTTCACTCAGTGGTACCTCATCATTTATTAGTTTACTCAAAGGTACTTCATTATTTATTAGTTCACTAGGAGATACTTCATCAGTTATCGGTTCATTCACAGGTACTTCATCATTTATCGGTTCATTCAAAGGTACTGCATCATTTGTTGGTTCACTCACAAGTACATCATCATTTTTCTTTTCACTTACAGGTACTTCGTCATTTATTAGTTTACTCTGAGGTACGTCATCTTTTATCTTTTCACTCACAGGTACTTCATCAGTTATTGGTTCACTCACAGATACTTTATCATTTATTGGTTCACTCGCAAGTACTTCATCATTTAACTTTTCACTCACAGGTCCTTCGTCATTTATTGGCTCACTCAGAGGTACTTCATCATTTATCTTTTCAATCACAGGTATTTCATCGATTATTGGTTCACTCATATGTACTTCATCATTTATCTTTTCATTCACATGTACTTCATCGATTATTGGTTCACTCACAGGTACTTCGTCATTTATCTTTTCACTCAGTGGTACTTCATCATTTATTAGTTTACTCAAAGGTACTTCACCATTTATTAGTTCACTCACAGGTACTTCATCATTTATTGGTTCACTCGGGGGTACTTCATCATTTATCTTTTCAATCACAGCTACATCATCGATTATTGGTTCACTCACAAGTACTTCGTCATTTATTATTCGCTTTACAAGTACTTGATCATTTATTGGTTTACTCACAGGTATTTCATCAGTTATTATTTTACTCACAGGTACTTCATCATATAGCTTTTCACTCACAGGCACTTCATTATTTATTGGTTTACTCACAGGTACTTCATCATTTATTGGTTTACACACAGGTACTTCATCATTTATTGGTTCACTCAAAGGTACTTCATTATTTATTGGTTCACTAAGAGGTACTTCATCATTTATTATTTCCTTTATAGGTACTTCATCAGTTATTGGTTCACTCACAGATACTTCATCATTTATCGGTTTACTCACAGGTACTTCATCATTTATTGGTTCACTCACAGGTACTTCATCATTTATCTTTTCACTCGCAGGTACTTTATCACTAATTGGTTTACTCACAGGTACTTCATCATTTATTGGTTCACTCAAAGCTACTTCATTATTTATTGGTTCATTTAAAGGTACTTCATCATTTATTGGTTCTCTAACAGGTATTTCATCATTTTTTGGTTCACTCACAAGAACATCATCATTTTTCTTTTCTCTCACAGGTATTTCGTCATTTATTATTTCACTCACAGGTACTTCATCTTTTATCATTTCACTCACAAGTACTTCATCAGTTATCCTGTCGCTAAAATGTACTTTGTCATTTATTGTTTCACTCACAGGTACTTCATCATTTGTTGGTTCACTCACAGGTACTATATCATTTATTGATTCACTCATAAGTACTTCATTATTTATTGGTTCACTAATAGGTACTTCATCATTTATTGATTCACTGACAGGTACTTCATCAATAATCTTTTCACTTAGAGGTAGTTCATAATTTATTGATTCACTCACAGGTACTTCATCATTTAATCTCTTACTCAGAAGTACTTCATTTATCTGTTCACTCACAGGTACTGCATCACTTATTGGTTCACTCACAGGTACTTCATCATTTATTAGTTCACTCAAAGGTAATTCATAATTTATTGGTTCACTTAAAGGTACTTCATCACTTATTAGTTCTCTCACAGGTACTTCATCATTTATTTCTTCACTCTTGGCTGCATCATCACTTATTTCTTCACTCTTGGCTACATGATCACTTATTGGTTCACTCTTGGCTACATCATCACTTATTGGTTCACTCTTGGCTACATCATCACTTATTGGTTCACTCACAAGTATTTCATCATTTATCGGTGTAATTGTACTTACTTCATCACTTTTCTTTTTACTCTGACTGTTATTCTTATTAAATACGTTAATTTGTTCAGTAGTCAAATTCTGCCGTATCATTTCGTCTTTTTTCTTCATCTCCGTATGATCTACAATCATTTGTACTTCATTTCTGAGATTACTCTCATTAATAACATTTGAATCGTGTTTATCATCAATAGTTTCATCAATACAGTCATCCTTAGCTAATGCCTCTCGTTCAATGTTATCATATGTGACTATGAGTATTTTATCTTGAATTTCCCTTTGATCTTTTTCATCTTTGTCAATATTATCATTTATGCTTAGAGGCATTTGATCTATGGTAACTTCTACATTCTCTTTATTTGTTTCATTTTCAATATTAATGACTCTTTCATTTTCATTATCTAGTTGGGCTACAATACATGCATTTTCTTTCGTATCTTTATCCATTTTCTTCCAATAATTATTATCTATGATCTCCTGATCATCATTAGCAACTTTATCTAAAATGTTAATATTAGCACCAACAACCTGATCATCAACATTTTGAAAATCCTTTGGAGATTGATCAGAAAAATCTTCATCTTTTGAGTTTTTCCTCAAAATCTTCTTATCTTCGATGTTTTTACTAGCAATTAGCCAATTATAGTTAGACAAGTTATCACCAATTTGCCCATTGCATTTCTCTTCATCTGTAATCTCTTGATTCTTTTCTGTCTTAATAACATTCAAATATTCATCAGAACTCTCAAAGTAATCAGCCTTGATATAACTTTTAGACACGGTTCCTTGCTCTTCGATAATATTCATATAAACATTCTGCAATTCTTTGCCTTCATTACTTATACATTCTAGATTCCTACTATTAACATCATCATCTATGATATCTTCACAAGAAATTTTTACGTCTTTCTTCACATTATTTTCAACTTTTTGAAATTGTGGCACTTCTTTCTGTAATGCTTCGTCATTTTCACAAATATCAACATATTTACTTTCGTTTGTGTGATCCTGATCCCCTATAGAGTTACTACAAATATCTTCTCGGTTGCAAAATTTTTCACATGAAATTTTCTCATCCAAATTGTCTGTATTAGAAGTATCTAAATAATTCTCCATATTGTTCATTTTGACACTTTCCGTTAAATTTAGACATTCTTGGTTATTGTCATCTTCATAATTTCTAATATCTTTGTCTGCCTGTGTATCAAGTAAAGTCATTTCTGAACATAATCCCATAGTTGCTGGCTGCAAAGTTTCATCCTGGCTCTCTAAAGTATCTTCTTTACTAATTTTACTGATTTCTAATTCTTCATTATTCAACAAAGCAGCAATCTCCGTATATTTATTTTCTTCTAGTTGTTCTTTGATTGTTATAGTCTCAACAGATTTGTCTATCTTTACCTTAAGCTCAGGATCTTCTATCACAGTAGCAACTATATTTTTTACTAATTGATCTTTATTTTTATCTATTTTCTGATTTTCATTAGAAAGAGTTTTTGTTATTGCCTTTTTACTTTTCTCTTCCTTATAATCGAAAAGTTTTTGATTCTTTTTTGCTTTTTTATCTGTCCCCTTTATACCATTAATGTCTTTCTTAACAACAATTATTGATTGACTGTCTTTTCTGTTTTTAATTTTCTTACTATTTGTAACTATTCCAGTTTTATTTCTATCTGTATTGACATTAATCTCATCATGGTGTTCAAAATCCATATTTTTGTATTCATTGTCTTTCTTGCTGGATATTTTTAATGAATTTATTTCACTACACGTAATATCCGTGTTATCAATTTTCTCTGTTATTCCCATTTCGTTTCTCTGCTCATAATTTTTATCCTCGGCACTTGCTGATATTTTCTTCTCAAAATCCACTTCTTCTCCTTCTGCATTCTTTTCATCTGAAGTCAAACATCCTATTGTTTTATTTTCTGAAATCCCTATATTGTTAATGATTACATGTATGTTGTCTCGCTCATTTTCACCATCACAGCTAAAAACTGCATCATCAGATGAATCTTGCGCTTCAGATAATTGCATCACCTTTTCAACTGATTTTGAACCTACTGGCACTTTTTGTTTTGCAACATCATCATAAGAATCTAGCTCTTGAATGACCGAAGATTTGATAGACTGCATTTTAGAGTCATTCTCTTCACAAATAGTAGTATCTTCCCCATGATCACATCTGACTGCATCTAGTAAAATCTCCCATCTCTCATCATCATAATTTCTCAATTCAGGTTTACTGGAAGCATCAACATTTATTGACTCAATATCTCTATAATCCACACTGATATCATTATTTATTGATATTAAATTTTTGTAAAATTCTTGTTTAATGGTAGTCTCATTGCTTTCAAGTGTCTTGGATGTATCCAGGCTAATCACTGTATTCGCTTCTGCATCTTTATAGTCAACATCATTGTTAACTTGTCTTGCTTCTTCCTCTACTGTTTCAGAAACATTTGGATCTATATCATCATCATAAAAATCATCCTCATAGGTATCCAAAACATTATTTTTTTCTTCCAATAAGAATCCGTCATTTGTTTTTAAGAGATACTTTCTAGTGGAAGAAACTAAATTTTTCTTTTTTAACTGCTGTGTTTTACCCTTAGTCCGCTGCTCTTTATCATCGCCAGATTTTATTTTGCGTTTGATTTTTCCATCAGTTTTCTTGTCAAAAAGATAGGGTAAATCTGAATATGATTTTTCAATCGATGCGATTGATTTCAGTTTTCTTATTTTCATTTGTTTTTCTGTATAAGACTCGCTTGGTTCAATTGATGGTCTGGATCCTAACGTTTTATGTTTAGTTAATTCAAAGTCTGCAGAGAGTTGAGATGAAAGATTTATTTCTAAAGTCTCTTCATTTGCTTTATCTTGATCCTGTTCCGGATTTTGACACCTATAAACAAAAAAATTATAATATCTTGTCATATTTATTAAAGAAATTATCTCGTAACTAAATCCATTTCAGTACATGCGCCTTGAAGTCATCATCTATTAAATATCTTTTATTTATTTCTTAAATTTGAATTATTGCACAATATATACTTTAAACTTTACTTTGGCATTTCTAACACCATATGATAAACAATCTCTGTAAAACAAAGTTTCTCTAGAAAAATAAGCAAACTACTATAATCAAACGAGAAGATAATTTTTTTCATTATTTTTTTCACTAAGCAATCTAGTATTCTAAATTGTTAGCATCTGTCCTATTAAATACGTTGCTGAATTTTAATTCCACATTTTATCAATACCACAAATGCACAATTTGCAGATTTATTGTTGAAATTTCTAAAACAACTGTGAGAATTTTTAATATTTATATCCTCAGCCAAAAATGTAACTTTAAGTATTACTAACCTCGGACAAGCTGCACCTCCCTCAATACTGACAACTCTAAAATGGCCAGTTTTACCGCCGATTGCGCCCCCAGCCTTGTGCCTGTACTCGCAGCAAGAGCTTAGCCTGCAGTCCTGCCTACCGTTAACGTAGAGGGTTAGGCTGAAAGGATACTGCACCTGACGACGTGACGTCAGTCTTATTTCAGCTATGTAAAAACAATACAGAAACAGTTCAGAAACAGTACACAAAAATTATTAATTATATGATCTATCATGATAGACCATATAATGACGTATAAATCAATAAAAATATTATAAATTACCCAAAACCAAAGTAAAACATGTAACTATTAGGTTAACTTGAGCTGAAAATTAAAAAATATTTGGTTAATTTCCGCTGTTTACGCTATTTAAGGCAGTTAATATTTCTGTAATTTAAAAACTTCTGATTAGGTCTTATCTTTCATGACTAGCTTGTTTCAAAATTTGATTGAAAATTGATGATTACTTCATGATTATTATTATTGATTATTGTGATTATACATGATTTGTTTACTAGTAAAATTCTTACCGCCAGGTTTAATTTTCTCTTTGTATACTGTCAAACTATTCCCGCCGCAAGGTTGTTGTTCTATCATGACGTCATCCAGCTGATCCAGTAAGCCTAGGCTAAGACTGAGGCCAGTGTATCGCAGAGTAACAACACAGGGCTTGATGGACTGAGCGCGTTGAGATATCGGTGGAGTGGAAGAAAGTGTAGACGAATGATCCCCCTATTGTTCAAAATAGAGTTTTTCTCAAAAAAAAATAGTTTATCTAACAATATGATTCAATGGAGTATCCAAAAATTGACTTAAGGCCGGTCCACATTGGTTGACATTTGCACGAGCACCTCGCAAAATTTTCAAGCGTGCACACGCGTGCAAGATATCATGTCTTTGGTCTGTTGGTCGACAGTTCAAAGACACGATATCTTGCACAAAAAATTTAAAAATTCAAAATTTCACAAGAAGCTTGTGCAAAATGTCGGCCAATGTGGACCGGCCTTTAGAGGGGAGGGGGATTTTGTCCAAAAATGTTACTGATGACTTTCTTTAGGTTTTCACTCACTTTTTGGTCTACGCATGTTACATGTATTTGATCTTCACATACATGTATCCAACGCTAAATTCGTGAGTAAATTTACCACTACAAATAAGCGAATCGGATAAAAGAAACACCCAGATGTTTTATAGAGGTGATCGTTCAAAACTGGTACTCATTGACATGCCCTGGTTACAGAAGTGGTTAGAGAGCTGGACTCGGATGCGACAGGTACAGGTTTCAATGTTGGATGGCTCACTATTTGTCTAACTTACTGCACGCTTTAGTAAGGTGTTTAAATTGATAACTATCATGTCAACGAAAAGTGTATCATCTAAATTATTTCTTAAACAAATTTAAGAAACTACTTATAAAACTTGTTTACAAATATTTGACAATACTGCAAAACAACCCAATTTTCAATGCCTACCTGTTTATTACGATCTCCAGTAGGAACACCCAAAGCATCCGTGTGTTGAACACGAATATGATTCTTTCTGAAGTTCTTGTTCTTGAGTAATTTACTGGAAGGCTGCCTTGTGGAAGACGGAGGATGAGGCATCATGAGAGGGATGGGAAGGGGTGGAAGGACCTCGTAGGGGGACTCAGGGGGCCAGCGCTCAATGGAGTGGTTCAGCATGGCGTAGTCCCATAACGCCCGCTCCTGTAGCTATTGCAACATCATTATGTAAAATTGGAATATATTTTTTGTAGCTTTTAAGCAAAAAGAAAGTATTTTAAAGTATTAATTCTTTAAGGTAATATAACATCGCATAGTGTAGATTATATACAGATTATAACACATTTTTTATTAATTGCAATAAAAAATCTCTTCTACTTTCAAAGTAAACTTTAAGACATTAACTTAACTATAAAATTTCCATAGTAGAGTTTCATGAAAATGCTCTTAAACAAATTGCGGTATTTGATCATGGCCTCCCTCATTGAAATTATAACTTAATTTTTCATCAATGAAACAACGTAAATGCTAAAAATATTTTAAAGTAAATATATTTGAAAACATTTTTCTTCTCCTTAGTTTTTTTCTACTTATATATTTTGTAAAAATTTACTTTTAGAAAATTTCTCTATAGTTAAAACTAATACATCATGAAAGATAAACTTACAATAATAGGACGACGTTTTGTATTGCCTTTTATTGGATTTGAAACACTCTCTGTTGGTTTAGTGAGCTCGGTACTAACCAGGTTGTTTTGAGTTCGATTCCTAGTCAACGCTTGTCTACAAGACATGTCTGGCTGAAATGCTTCATTACTTGAATCGGTTGTTTCATTGATGCTTTCATCATTGCCTCTTCGAATTTTCTTGTTCTGTCGAAAATAAATATTAGTTTTCAACAAGTAACTAAATTAGGGAGAGTCGTAAAATATCAATCAATCAATCGACTAAAAATCTTTTATTTGTCATAAAATTTCCAAACAATTCTACACTATACAAAAAAAATAAAGATAGACAAAAAGTGACAAAGGCACTAACGCGAGCCAGGTATTATAGAAAACAAATCACACGTACGATAAAATGCATTTATAAATACGATATAATACGTTATATTTAAATATTTAACCTTAATAACATTTCTAATATTTTACATCCCTTCCCCCTTCAACGGATTAACAGTAATAATTCACCACATTGTCTTAGACACGAACTACTAATTACTGTTAATTTTAAGATGATTAACTTAAGCCCTCTCAGTAAAAGAATCAAAATAGTTTTACAACAATAAAGAACAAAAATAGCAAGAAGTGAGTGAATACATGCATTCAAATAACATTGCTACTCTTTCACTGTTATCAGACATTAATTCACAACGAAAACGAACATCAATAGATTTTAATCTTATTTTAAAAATAGATCATTTCATCTTATAAAATATTTCAATAAACTGAAAAATTGAAATCTGTTTTAAATGATAAAACTAAAAGTAGAATGATTGTTTCCAATTGCTATATTTTTAATAAAATATTCAATTTCACATGATTTTGTATCCGCCCACGTATACACCTTGAATCACTCCTTTATCAATTGCAGTTGGAAGCAATTAGTCCACTTTGAGACTTATTGATATTATTAAAATGTGGAGCAATTATATTGCTGTCAGAGAAAGAAAAGATCGGATAAACTACACCTTTTGTTACTCAGACACACCTGCAACATTTCTCATTAAATTTTGTGTCAATTTTTTCAGCAATTTGTGAATTACTGGAAAGTCGGTCAAATTTATAAAGCATTTATAATATATATGACATTGCATCTCATTTAATTAGATTGTATATTAATAGCTTTTTACGCTGTAATGTGTGCAATGTGTATGAAGTTGCAGTTGCAGCATCTTTCAATCTTTCAATTTATGTCTTTCAAATTTTGTTAGCACAATTTAATGTTACATCTGTCAGACATGCAATCGCTTAATGCTTGTTCATATAAGCCTTAACGTAAGGTTCAACTTTTTAAGTTTATCGGTTAACTAATACAGTATTATTATTCTTGTTAAGAATAATATTTATTTCACCCATATATTAAAGCAAGTTCGTTAAGTTATTTTACACTGTTAGTAAACAGTTTGTTACTAAATCATTCAATAATTATAAAATATACGTTTACATAAATTTTATTTGTTATCTATATCTTTCTCTCTCTCTCTCTCTCTCTCTCTCTCTCTCTCTCTCGCACTCACACACACACACACACATATACACACACACACACACCAGCACACACACGCACACACGCACACACACGCATACAAACACAAACACACACACATACACTACGTCTATCCGGCAATTACTTATTGATTTATTCTGCGCTGATTGAATTTGTTTGTTCGAATCAAATTGCATTCCTCAAGTCAAATCAGTATCATGTTCTAGCTTGCATCATCATAGTTGTATAATTAATTAAGCTTAACTCTACTGCATCCAGATGCTCGGAGTATACGCGAGAACATTCTCACCTTGGCAAGCAAATAGAAAATATTTGATTGGGGCAACTTATAGTTGTTTATTATTCAAAATAATACAAATGTGCAGTGAAGTTTTCCAAAATTCCGGCATATATTATTTATCAGCGAATATGCATTCTGATTCAAGTTGTATTGAAATTATTGCTGGTAAAATTAATTTTTAACATTTCGACGACAGACAAGATCATGGAAAAAGATTTTACATTTTGCATACATCAGTTATTCTCAAACTATAATATAAGCAGCGATTTTATTAATTGCGTTAGCTATTACAGTAAACCAATAGGCTTAATTAGATTTACCTCGAAATATTTTGAATGAATATTTGTTTTCTAATTCACGTTTTCGATCTTAAAGTGTATACTGTATACATTGCTCAATATCGGAATTTGCACATGTTGTGTATACCCGAATTCATTATTGAGGCTATAATGATATGTTTTTCTGGAACACAAATTAATTAAAAAACAATGTAAATGTGACATGCAATCTCTGCAAGTAACATTAATGTGTTAAGTCAGTATTGACTATTTCATTAATATAGTGTTGTTTGATATGAAATGATTTCTAGACATTAAACCTGTAGACTGTCTAGATCAAAGATGCACATTTCACTCTGATTTCAGCTATAAACTTAAAACACTAAAGTTTAAGCAAAAAGCTGCTCAACGAGAAAATTAAAACTAAATTAGCGGTTAATAGGTGTAACGACTTCATAATTAGGTAAATAAGGAAATGAATTATTGAAAAACTACTACCGTTAACTACAGAATATAATTAATTTAAATTCAAATCAAAATCGGTATTATAATACCGATTTTGAATTTTAACACATATACTGTGTGTGCAATTTAATAAATAAATTAATATTACAATCACTGATCCATTCAGTCATTAATATTATGTATTTTTACAATAAAAGCGTTCATTTTTACTGTGCAAAACTTCATCATTTGCAAAAAAGGTTTCATGAAAAATCTCTTTACAAAATTTTAAATAAAAAATATGCGCTATAGCTTAAAAATGCACAATTAAATTTATTTTGTCACATTTTAAATAGTTCAGAAATAGAGACTCCGATTCAATTTATATTTATTGTTTTAGTTTTAGTCTTGCACATTAACGTATTTGAAATTAGTAATAATTTCAGCAAGAAATATTTGTACTCGCTTATTAAATATTAATATAAAAAGATATATTTAAAGATTTGATTCGAAGGTTAAATACATATTGAAAGAGCTATTTAATTAAATTAGCCCTGATAATTTTTTTACAAATATAGGCCAATAAACCATAAAGTTACTTAGCTAAATTAAGTACTTATAAATTAGCTGAGATCTGCAATATCAGATGTTTACTGTCTAATTAAAAGATTTTGAGTAACCTTCAGTTACTTTATTTAGGTCGAGATATTTTATGGGACAGAAAATAAAATCTCAACTCTGAAGCGAGACTGGTAGAAAGATATAATGTCTAAACCCAAGGAAGTATCATTCAAGTTTCAATATGTTGCAATTTTTGGGTTTTTTCTTGAAATTTCATCTTGATATGATGTATTTAATTTACAGATTAGCAGGTTCTGAATGTTTTGCTCCACATGAAAATATTTTAAAAAAATATTAGAAGAGTCTAGCTCCTTGAGCTCCTAAACAACTAAACAAACGTGCAATAATTTACTGTAAAATTATTGCAACTTTAGTTGAATGAACTGACCTTCACGTACTGTACAAGCTCTATTTTAATCATATCTGCCAGTTTCTTCTTCGTCTCAGTCTGTCTTAGCTGCATGTCATCAGTAACTCGGTAGATGGAGTTGATGGCAGGCATCTCTCCATTCCTGCCATCTCTTCTGTTTGGCGAGCGGTTGCCACAAACGTTCAGTCGGTAGGTCGCTTCCGTGACAATCTCGCCTTGTTGGGTAATCTGTTTATGAAAGATGTTATTTTAATTATAAAATCACATATTAATATCCATATTCAAAAGCCAATCTAATGAATGATAAATGATGCGATTATGAGTTCAAAGTAAAAGTAAGTGTTTCTAATCAAAGAAATCGGACAGTTCTGCAGACTAGTGGTCATTTCGGATAATTTAACTTGGTGAGTAATATTCTATCCTGGTAGCTCAGTTATAAGTGAAGCGTGTGCGTACAAATATGTGATTCACTGATCAAATTTTTGATGGTAAGCTAATATATTGAAAATTAAAAAATTACAGTACATTCATTATGTGAAAATTACTACAAAGGGCCGAAGAAAAACCAAATCCTACACAGTTCTTTTAATAAACTAACGATGTCCTTTGTATCATTACTGAATAATTCCCATTAATCACTGCGCTCAATTTCTTTTAATAAATTGAAAGAAACAACTATTTATGATTTAAATCTGTATTAATAATTTCAAAAATATAGAAATAAATAAGCGATACATTACCAGTCCGGCGCGACGAAGCTGACGACGACGACGATCGCTGGCGAAGTAGCTAGCGAGATGCGGATCAGCTAAACTATTGTAAGTCTCCGCAGACATGCTAAAATATAATTCACAAGTTTCAGCTATATGATAAAAATTAAATATATTTAGTCTCTAACTTCTAATGTTTAAATTTTATTAATTCTAATTAATTAGTATTTTGTTTGTAAGAGATAAAGAAGAGACACTTATTGCATTACACAGTTTTAATTCTTAATTTAGTTCTGCAGAAATGCAAATGTGATGTTGTGCAGTGCTTATTATAATCATTACGAAACAGTAAACTACTGAATGAAATTAAAACCGGTAATGTCTGTTATAAAGTCAGGTTAACAGTGTGATATATTGTGTCGTTGCCCTCGAGATCTAAAGTTCATAGTAACTGTAAAGAAACTTAGATCCCTGTTAAAGAATTGTTTGATAACAGATAACGTGTAAATTTAAGTTATAAAAATTTCAAAAATATATTTTGTTTATATAATCAGAAAAGATTTTTACATAGATGCTTTATCATCAAATATTAAACAACAATTATATGTAGTATAATACAATCTATGTAGCATATTATACTACGTATATGCGAACATATATAGGACTATACCTTGTGTAAAAGAATCTTATTTTGTGTGAAAGTATTTGTGTAAAACTATCTTATATCTTTCATCAAAGTATTTTTGTAAATGAGTATCCAATAAATTTAGTATCATATCTTATATAAAAACACATTTTGTCAAAGTGTATCTTGTACAGAAATCTCAGCTGTTTCGTGACTGTCTTTGAACCATCTTCTACTCAGACACTTTTGAATGTGAACGCGACTTGATCATTTAATCACTATTTATGCAGTCAGTCTCAGTAGACAAAATAGTTAAATGAAATTCTACTCACGAATGTAAGCCACTGTAACATTACGATAATGGACGTGAAACATGAATCGCCGTAAACAGCATTATAATTAGTTTAAAATATAATGCACGACTTTCCAAGTTATCTATCGGTTTAAAACCCAGACGGATGCGACACCTGGTCCGTATGTACGCACGGAGCTAACAGTGCTATTAATTATTTCAAATATTTATTCATTAAAAATATGCCTGGATTTATATATTACCTATACAAGTAATTGACATATTGTACAGTTCGTTAAAATAGGTTGTAGCCCAAAGCTACTTCGATACGGTTTTTTATAATTTTGTTTGGGATTGTAGCTTAACGTTACTTTTGAAGCAGCTTTAAAACAGTATTTTAACTTAACGCTTTAATTTTCATTATAAACACAATTTTCCATCACCTGGAATTCTCTGGTCTACAAAATTACTTTTTCGAACATCGATGCTTGTTAAATAGTCTTCTTTTCTGTTTTTATTTTTGCAGTCTTGCAAAACGCTGTGACTTTCAAGGCATGTATATTTACACATAATATCTATCTCCATCTTATTAAAAACTCAAAATATTTAATTTTAGCAGTATGTATCAATGAACGCACCTTTATTCTTACATCCTTTTGAGTTTGATTAAATCACATTTTCTATATATTCACTAAGGAGAAACTTAGTAAATTGTTTATTGAAGAATCTCAATCGCATATTATGTATAAAATATTTCAAATATCAAAAATGAGGAAATACTCGAATTGTAGGAAAAAGAGATGCAATTAGAAAGTCTGATCTCGTCATGTCTCTGTCTCAACTCCGTGACAAAACCTAAATTTCATGTACCAAATAGAATCGAAATATTAAATGTTAGAATCTAGGTATTACTGAATAAAATAGAAAGATTTTACCTAGTCGTATTTGACTCGATATCAAGCCTTGAGTGATATTATAATAGTTCTTAGCATGATCTATCTACTTAAAATGTAAATTCAGATTGGAGGAGTGAAAAACAGTGTTTTTGTTAACTTTCATCTTCAGGGCATAATAAAATTTAATGTAGCATGCTGTAATTCTATAGTTGCATCTCGTTCTATTTTGTGTAAGAATCGATTTAGCTTATTGAATCAATGATTAAGAGATGCACCGAACTTTTCGTATATTATTCCTTTATCTAATAAACTTCTAACAGTGACATTGATCACGAATGTTGCTTTAAACATAAACAATATGAAAGGACAAATATGATAAAAAAAACATTAACTTCGATTTCATAATAGATTATAATTCAAATTAAGAAATCTACTTTCCATCACATACTGATCGCACAAAGTAAGTATAAAAATTAGTTAATAAATTGAACGTAAAATCTAATCATTTATATTTGAATCATATTCAGTTATTTAGCATTGGCGTTTTAATTTTCAATTGATTAACAAGAACGAAAATCAGGTGAGTATAATTATTGATCTCTAGTTGATTATTTGCATTGATGAGAAACATTCTTCAAATATTTCAATGCAGAAACACTGTACAGCCAAGACTACATATTAATATTCTACATAGATATATATTGAAGATGGTTACTCATTTCTTATAAATTCTTAACATAGTTTGTAGACTATTCATTTATTATATATATTATATGCTAATTCTATAATTTATTTTACACTGAAATTTACTTAATTACAGAACTAGGATTTAAAAGCAAAATTCAGTTAGTTAATTGTATTATATATTGTAAGGAATAAAATAGATGGGAAAAAATGAGCTATAATAATTGTTATAATTGTTCACAAGTAGTTAATAACATTTTTATTGCTTTCTTAACAAACATAGGTTCGTTAATAACCACAATCAAAATAACAATGAAATTATGTTATAATAAGGCATATCAAAACTTTACAAGATTATATCTTGTCTTTTTACTAGCTCTAACATTAATTTCCAGTAGACTCAAGACCAATAAATCCAGTTTTCACTATTTTATAATTAATATTTAATAATTTCTCAGCCTAATCATGCTTTCGTGCAAGAATCGTTCTTGGCAGTTTTATGTCAATTTAATGCTATGAAACATCTGAGCACAAAAACAACAACAGAAATGAATAACAATGAATGGTTTTAAAATTTATGTTAAAATTCTGGTCAAATACGTATTGAGAATATTTTGTATTTCTAAAACAAATTTAATTGATGAAATGATTTTGGTGCACGCAAAAATAATATAACATTGATGAAATACGATGAAACAACTCAACGTTATTCGGCGATATATGATTTTTAAAAATTCGCAAAATTAAAGATTTATTACATCTTTAAATGTTGCTAAAACTAGGATATGACAAGCAGAATGATAGAAAATGCTTTGACTAATAAGAAATCGCGAAAAAAATAACTATAGTAGCGAGTATACACTATATACTAAACTTATTCTTGATTCTGACTGTCTAAAAATTACTGAATAAAATTACGTATCAGATCTAGTATCAGATATAATAACCATTAACTTTTTGTTAATTTCCTTAATGAATACAATTTCTTGCAATCTTGCAATTTATTTAATTTTGTATAGACGTAAAATAATTTTCTTATTGAAATTGAAATAGCCTTATGTAATGTGGCATCATTTAAGTGTTCTTCCTGAACCTATCGATGATCTTTTTTAGCATTAATGTAGTATTGATATTATTGACTTGCTATATATTGTTATTATATGATAAAATAAACGAATAAAAGAGTAACACATTAATAAACAATTGTAATGTAACACATTATAGCACAGATAAATATTTACAAAAACATTAATTCATCTGATCCCCCTCCCCAAGCAGGCGAGGGGGATCTAGTGATAAATTCTACTGATAAATTAATTTAAATAATTATTGATTATTAACGTACCCGTAATCTATGCGATTCATATTTATAATCCCTGGATAATCAGTTGGCCGTAAAAAGTTTCGATTTAAGAGAGATTTTTAGCGTTCAGTTATCCATTCCTATATACTATAGTATACATTATTCATAAAGTTAAAATAAATTCAATTAGTATTTAATCAATATTTGAAATAAAGAAATAAAGAAGTGTGTTGAGCAAATTTTACGAAGTTATTTAATTCAAAATGATATTTGCCCAGTCTCGAATTGCTGTTTCTATAAGAATACACAACATTTAATATGAAATGATACAGTATCACTTGAAAGTGTTGAAAACGTCTTAGTAACATCCGTCGTGACTGCATCTATAGTTTCTACAAT
>JAQIXG010000412.1:0-33492 GCA_034700105.1 Oconnorella tubifera
CATTACCAATAACAAACTATTAATTGTATCTCAAATATACTATGCCGCTCATAATATTATACAAAATCAGATGTAATACTAAATAACGTAAGAAAATTTCGCAGATAAACAATACTATCTGACACTATAATTCGGTAACATTAATTTCTGTAAAAACGAAATATTATTATACACTGATGAAAACCCAGAAAAAGTTTATTGTCATTTGAATGCACGATAGATAATGTCACATCAGCACTAGACGAATATTGTACGAGATTTAAACTAAATAAACGATCAGTGAATGAAAGAAGACTCAAAATAAAAAAGAGTAAAAAGTTAACCACCCGAGGCCCCCTTAAGCGATATGAAATTTTGGGACAACTATATCTTTCTTATAAAGTTTAAAAAACATCAGGATAGAAAGAAAATAATAATAATAGGCTTAATGAATTTTTTTAAAAATTTCATGCTATATTAAACTCTTGATGAAAATAAAAGTAAAAAAAAAAGTTTACTTTCAGTTTAGATGAGTCAATGGATATTCAAATTTTAAAATGATCGCAAATGATCGTTTTGTAGTACAGTACTTATCCTACTATTATACAGTGTATATTGTTATTACTATTTATTTCATAATACAGTGTATATTGTTATTACTATTTAAAATAATAAAATTATGAATTAACCAAATGAATAAATGACTGATTTAATCAATTAATGAAGGAATGAATGGATGGATGATACACAAACGAAATAAAATTATGAATTTACTAAATCAAGCACAATTCAAAAGCAAAACTTTAAATAGTATGCAAGACAACGTTTATTTAGAAGTATGCTCTGTTCACATAGTAGGCCTATGATGCCTATATACCACTATGCATGGCATATTTTATTAAACTATAAACACAGCTAATGAAACACCTGGTGTTGAAAATAAGCTTGGAGGTAGGTATTGTAACAAAGAGTAATAATTTCTGTAATTGGACTAATTTGATTTTAAAGCTAGATATCAGATTTCAGAAGCAATTAATGTTTGCGGTTAAAGCGGCATAGAAATGAAGCCGAAGTTACTAGGTGATAATCTATGAACGAGTGTTCGTTTATCAATCGAAAGTAATAGCAAGAATGACAATAAAAGAGTTTATTATGCACCGGATCCTTAGTTTATCATTCATTCATTCAGTCATTCATTAATTTTATTCATTACTTTAATCAAACCGTCAATTAATGAAATCCTTATATTACTTCAATTGAACGATAATAATCAACAACTAGGCCTATATTAATTTGACGTTTTTGATGATTCTATTTATGTCTCTATTGCACTAGAAACGTCTTTGACGTTTCTAGTGCAATAGACAGCAGTTATTTACGTTTATTTCTTGTTCTCTAATATAATATTCTTATCTCCTGGTCTCTTATACTATTATCTGATACGGTTTGTTGTTTATTCATAATATTTTCAATATTTATAATAAAATAAATAAAGACATCACAATTTTAGCATGAAGGAGGAGCAAAGTAGAATTCGTATCAAAAGTATTCTTCCCTCAATTTTTGAGAGAAATCTGACAATAATAATCCTGTATTATAATATTGAGATGTTCTATTGATAGAATTCAATAAAAATAACCTTCTTATATGTGTTTAATAGAGTTGTGATATACTCTAGTATACAGATCATGTATATTAATTATGCGCAACTTAAGCTATGATGCTAAAAATTCTGTAGATAAATTTAATAGATATTGATCATGTACAACAACATCAGTATATTAATTGTTGTGATAAAAATTTGAGCAATTTCACAATCTGCTATACATTAGCGTTTTAATATTCACTAAGATTATTATATTATTATAAATTATCATTACTAATTTATTACATACTTATTTCATGACTATGCCTACTGCTGACACTATCATTAATCCATTCACATTATATTTCGCAAAACAACGCATTTATGCAATACTATTAATTGTAGCATATAATTAATAATTATTATATTAAATAACGTAGGACTTTTTATCCACAATAACTAGACAGAATCATACGTTATCAACACGCCACAATAATAATAGATCAAAACATTTATAAAGTATACTTATGCCTATGTTGTTACTTGAAAAAAGTTGTTATTTAAATTGACAACAGCTAATCAGTGACAGCTGTTAAACAGTATGCATCTTTATCTATTTTCCATTCAGAAATCGTCCTATAGACCCAGAATGAATAAATAACTAAATAACGTCATTGATTGTATCAAATAAATGTAAGATATCATTACAGTATACACAAGCTTACCTATGACTACTATATAATAAATAGAGATTTAAAGCTCATAGATTTGAAAGCGTACAATGTGTCTTTCACAAATAGATCAAGTGTGGCCCTGGGTTAAAGCTGCTGCAACGTGCACTCGTAAATATTATTATACAGCAGCTGCAGCAGCTATTCAGTAGCTCTCCACGTTATTGGCTGGCATGATTGCCAGATGGGTAACTCTTCAGTGATTGGTTTACAGCAGCTTGTGTGGGAATAGCTGTTATGCTGCTGCATTATTGTCCTGTTTGCATTATTTTGAAACAGCTTGCAGTTACTAAAAAGTTTTTGCATAGCCTGAAAAAAATATATATAATTACTTGATTACATACTTAAATTTTACAAAAAAAATCGATTGGGGAGATCTCGAAATCAGTCATTGACAGCATTAAACCCCTAGCATACAAGCATATAGTCAGCAACATTGCATTTGTGTTATCGTTGCACTATTTAAGAATCTTATTCTACAAAATAATTAAACATCAAAACGATCATCTCAACGCGTCATCTAGCGATTTAAAAACTGATCAATGAAGGGTAAATTCAAGGGTTTTAGACCTTTGTAAATTATTAGTTAACAAAATATGTTTCGATAATTAAGCTTATTAATTGTGTCTGGTATGCATTTTAAGACTGTAGAGATGTTCCGGAGGGACTTTTTTATTCCTATTTTCTAGTATTCACATGTTTTTATTTAAATTCTCACATGCCGGTATAATTGATGACGGTTATTTTTTCGTATATCCTGTATATGTATAATCAAACTCATTCCCATTACCAAATGTATCAATCAATAGACCAATAAATATACAAATAGAGATTTAGGTGTTACCATTGATAATAATTATCATTCACTCATTCACTGTATTCACATCCCCATTATTTCATTCCCATTCCCATATGTTGAGCATAAAAACTATCATTTCCACGAGTTTCCCGAGAACCTCACGAAAATTTCGAAAATTTCCATTCCCATAAACATTGCTAATCCTCTGATGCTGAAATTTCTATCTTTTAGGTTTTCGAAATCAATTTTTTTTGTTCAATCAGCCGCAGTTTGAAACTTTTATTTAATTGAATTTTACGTAGGCTAACCAAATACCAAAATATACATTGAAATTTAAATGTGCGTGTTTCTGATAAATACCGGTAATATTTTTCAGTGATTATGATCTCTAATGATGATTATTAAAGTAAGCCTATAGTTGCAAATATTTGTAGATCTTATTATGAAATTACTTATAATTTAAACCTACATGTCATAATATTATAATTATCGATAACAGCATTAATTTACAAACTAATCACACAATATTAAAAGAGAGAATTACGATCGCATTATATGCCTAGCTAGGTCGACATTATTGAATTATTTAAATATTCGTTGTTTAATTATTAGAAAATACAAAGTTTCATATTAATTTCAGTTCTTCTTTAAGTTTAACTTATAAAGTAAATATTTAAACCATAATTTATAAGCTATTACACAAGATAAGTCACAACAATTTTCGTAATTAAATAAAAGTCAAGAATAGCCACGAAATATGAATTATAAATTGTAGTGTAGCTAGGCTGTACGTTTGCCGCAATTTATGACGAAAGGTATTCGACACTTTAATTGTTAGGCATCTACTAGAGATTTATGTAAAATATTTATAAATGATTACTGGTAATTTATGTAGTGATGAACACTTTTTTAATGAACACTTATTATTGAACACTTTTTAAAATTATACAGGTCCTACACACTACACTGTCACTTCAGTTATGCTATTTATTTCCCATTATTGCGCAAGTGGTGAAGAAAGACTTCTTGTATTTAAATATTTACAAGTTGTATTAAATACAATATTTACAAGATGTCAAGAATCGAGTAGGCTTATAGAATCTGCAGATCTGAAAATTATGCAATCCGTAGTATTACAGAATATCGCTCACCCCCATATGTGCTACATGTTGAAAGCTGCCATTTCCTTCAGTGCTCACGTTGCATGATCAAACTAATTTCTGAAATGTTACTTTGCTTAAAAATTATAGTTCTATTTATTTCTTTTTTTTGATTTAAATATAAATATTTTACGCAGTCCAAATAGTTGTCATGAGCTTAGAAGTTAGAACTACACCGTGCTGTACAGTTGGCTATATAGTGAAGTATTTCCACTCATTGATTCATGCCATTTATTATAAGTTTCGATAAAAAAGGGACAAAATAATAAAATGTGAATTATTTTATAGCTAGCTGGGCGTGTATACTTAGAACATTTCTACGTTTAGATAGTATGTGTTGATTCTTTCTGCTTGACAGTATTCATTGTTTATTAGATTTTGTTCAAGGATGTTGTTTCACAATATTTTAAATTCACTCGATGTTTAATTGTATTACAACCGCATAAGTATGAATATCTCCAACCCAACTCTCGATTTGAACATTTCCACTCTAGAATCAAACTTGACAACGTTATTATTTACCGACACCACTGATAGTTCTCTTGAGTATCAAGAAACATCAAACAGTAACATCATCTATAGTTACTATCACTGGATGATGTTTTTCGCTGGGTTAACTACTGGCACGGGTAATTTTTTAATTCTTCTTGTTTTGTTATACTATCCTGAAAATCGTCGTAACACCGCCAACAAGTTAATTATGGGTCTAAGTATTACAGAATCAGTCGCTGGGGTGACCCTTTCGATTACATACTTCCCAGGAAAACATCTTATGACTTATTCGAATGACTACTTTGGCTATGCCATGTGCTGTTTATTCAACAGATCAATTTTTATGTTTTCCGCCACCGGAGCATCTATAGTTCAACTGACGATTATTGCTCTTGATCGCTTCGTCAAAATCGTGCATCCCATCATTCACAGAAAATACTATCGTCCTTGGATGGTGCACTATATGATAGCTATACCATGGGTCTTTGGTTTTAGTTGCATAGTTCCTTCTATACTACTGACAACAGACTTCGCAAACGGAATATGCGTGATATTTACCCATTATCCTTCTACTACTGTTCAAGCTGTTCATGGAACAATTGGATTCTTGTTTTCCTATGTGTTTCCGATTAGCATTATATGGTATTGCTACACTCGTATCATCTTGGTTATGCGTGGAAGATCGTCTGTTCATACTCAGATTAGTGTACATCAAGTAAACCATTCCAAACAAAAGATAGAGATGAATGTTATAAAGACCGTTATCTTGGTGTCTGCATCTGCGGCGCTATGTTGGCTGCCAGCTACTCTTATGGTGTTTTTGGCCTCACTTGGTTTTAAAATTGATATCAATGGTGAAACGTATTGTCTTGTTTCCCTTATAGCAGCAACGAGTTCGACGCTTGATCCTTTTCTATATGCCTGGCAGTACGACTCCGTTAGAAAGTCAATAAAGATGATGTTTTGTAAGAAGAAGCAACAACCTGTTGCAGTTGTTAATCGCGTAGGAATTCCAGTGGTAGCGAAAACTTGAGTAGGCCATATGTAGAGGACGTTATAAACTGTTGAATAATCTTACAATATTTAGATTTTAATTGTTTGAACTGTTTATATAATTTTAGATGTTATAATATAAATGTAATATAAAAACTAACTAATAAGCATGCAAGTACAGGAAATTCTAATCATATCAGTAACGATATTGAAAAATTGCGATAATCAAAAAATGTTACACTGCAAATCATTCGAAGTGAAACTTGCTCCGAAATAAACTTAAGAAATTAACTTAATAAATTTAAGAGTCTCAAATTAAAATGAATTGTTTACGTTTATTGAAGTTTAAGAAAAATTTAGGAAAAGAACTTTCAACTTATAATTCGACCAGTTATTTTGAATTACAGGTCAAATGAATGTGTGCTTGTTTAATTTAAAGACTCGTATTAAATGAAATTACAACAGTGTCAGCTTTAACGATATCAACTTAGCAGACCTTCGTAGATACTCAATGTTTCTTATAAGGCTATGGTTTTAATAGAAATAATAGATTAGCTGTTATTATAAAACGACGTAAACTTTTGCTGATAAGATGAAACTTAGATGACCATGGAAGGCTAGCCAGTCTGGCTCTTCGTAAAAGTCGTTGCGTTGTACAATCTCATGCCTAAAGGTAGCTCGATCATATTGTTCGCATACTGATCGTCAGAATAGGATTCCTTTCACAAAAACTAAAGTATTCATAGCTTTCTATGCCGTTTTCATGAGTTTCATAAATTCATGAATAAAATTATATTCTAATTAAAATTATAATATTATAAAAAAAAATTGTCAACAAAGATTATATTATATCAAATTACTATTTGTTACTATTAATATGAATTATATAGGCTTATTATTCAAGTTTTTGCTAAATATAGAATCGTAATATTTTAATTAAAATATTACTTTTAAATAATTAGATTACATTTAAATTACTGAGATCGGGTTCTCAGTTTCAAATTTTGAGAACTTTGTACTGAAACGCTTAACTATGAAAATAGAAAAAAAATATTATGAATCAAAATTAATATTAAAACTGAAAACAATCTATTAGCAATGCGACCGTACAATTAATTATTTTGGAATTATAATAGAAACTGTTCAATTTTTAAAAATCTTATTTCTTTTTGTAAATTTGACGAAGTTTAATTCTAATACAAAAAGCATTAGAATTAGTATGTTATTAATGCAGTTTCGAAATTATCTCTAGCATATTGATATTACTGTGAAACACGTTTGTTTCAGGCTATATAATATATGTATCATCAAATAGTTTAAATTATTATATTAAATTTGCCCATTAATCTGTTTATTAAATGTTATTATTATCTACAAATCATTATCTAAAAATAGTTTTGGGCTAAACCTATGTGTTCGCTGTCAGTTTAACGAAAATAAATAATAATATTCAATAGTACGAAAATAAATAATAAATTACAATAGTAATAGAACTGTCTAGGACAGTTAAACGTTCGTTTAACTGTCAAAGAATGAGCTAGAGGGTGTCGGAACGATTCGTCCTAAAACCGAGATAACGGAGATTAAACTTTGTTGTCCATTGTGTATTGACCGGTAATGTTATATCTTTATTTAAGTTTATGTTAAAGCTGGAATATTATCTGAAACCATTCCCTTCTACTCTGTCGTCTTTCAACCGATGTAGGCCAATAAGATGCAAGCCTGGAAATATCTCGGACTAAGCAGAATGCCTTGAGACGTCCCGCTAAGAAATCGATCGAATCGAATCATGTGGTATGCGGTCTTTGGATTAGCCTGCTGATTTCTAAACGCATGAATTAAGTGGAAGCTACGACAGAAGCAGTAAACCTAATAAGTCATCTGAGTGGATGGTCAGGATAAATATTATAATTTTGGAAATGGTGATAATGACTTGAAATAATTCATTTAATATTAAATACAGTAAAAAGGAAAGAATGTATCAATCCATCATTAGAAAATCGAAACCGTAAAATCAAAACTTTTAAGACAGCCTTTCGTTTTTAAATTTCATACTTTTTACCATTTTTAAATATGTTTTATATGTTTCAGTTTCAAGTATCACTGCCTGAAAAATTTCTACGGACGGACATTGTGACAAATAAAGGAAATAGTGAGATAGTAAAGTGAACAATGTGAATACAATGAAATTAAAATCAAATTTATAGGCAACCGGTATCGACGAGTTAGGTTTTCATCACGGATTCTCGGAGCATCTGGAATTTTAGTATTTTTTTTATTGAAACAATTCTATCATAACCTAAGTATAACGGTATCATATTACAAAAGATTGAATCTTTTGAAATTCGTAATTAAAAATTTGTTAAGGCTATTGAACAATGTTTACAGTATTATAATGTTAATAATTTATTGATTAATTAATAAATCTAAACAATACTTAAAATTTGCTAAGATTTATTGAAACAATTTTAACTTTTTAGCAAGCATCAAAACTAATTTTCTTATTTAATTAGTTTTTAGCATCGCTGTTCTGTCCCGATTCCAACAGCAATGTGATGCAGCAGCTCTGCTAGTCAGTCAGCAATGTCATTGCATTCAATCACTGCCCCAGTGGGCGTCTTGCTCTGTGTTGCGAAATCCTATAGAAGGAGAGACGACGTAAATGATTTTGTAGTTGCATCGTAATGGGTGCGAATCGATATAGCGATTCCAAGCCAGAAAGATTAAATCTCGGCTGCACAATATCTTTAGTTGAATAGACCGAAAGAAGTATGAAAATGGACTGTAATTCTTTGTTTTCGTAAATCATAGCAATTAGTAGGCTAGCTCATTTCGTGGGAATAGTATTAACCGTAATTGGATGCAAGCATTGATTGCAAGGTTTGTATTATATTTTGTTAAAAGTTCAAAAAGAAACAAAACTATTTTAGGCATACAGTATATCGATGTGATTTACTGATTCGTTTGAAAATAGTAGAGTCGTTTATACACCACATTTGAAGACTAGTTTAAGTTCATGATACCAGAAAACGTTTCTTATTCATAATAATTTTATTCCTGCAATTGAGTGTTTACTTTTTGTAAAGAAAAATCGCAAAACACTTTAAAATGCGCTTGGAACATCATCTTTGATAAAACACCATTAAGTTAAATGTTTATTCATTGAACGTCTTTGGCCAAGTGACTACGGTGTCGGACTGGGAACCGATAATTAGGTCCCGGTTTCGAATTCCCGTGAAGCTGCATTTTTAGATAACTTACTTCATTCTCTATTAAGATGCTTAAATCTGCATCTACACTTAAAGCGTGATTTCGAATTGGTTATCAATTCGTTACAACACTTTATAAATTTATCAGAATTTTAAGCATCTAGTTTTTATTATTTTCTACATGTACATCAATTTTACAACATATCGCTAAATATATTGCTGATGAATGATATGATCTTAAGCCGTAAACAAGCAGATATATATATATATATTATTGTAAGCCCTTATCAGCATGGGCGCCCACAGAAATTTTTGTAGGAGGGGGCAAAGCAATGGTCCACGAATAAAATTTTCAACAAGAGCTCGAAAAGTGCAAAACAGTAAATTAAGAACAATGGTTTTTATCATATTTGTTTTTTTAACGAAAAATTTGAAACGTAAAAAAATGTCCAGCCAAACAATATCCAAACAAAATCAGTTATTTATTCTTCAATGAATTTTTCCACCCGAAGAGATAATTAATAATATAAAGTGAATCGCTTTATATTATCAGTTGTATCGGTGTCGCGGTGATTTTGTTAAAGCGTCATTTACATTTTTGACTCCGAGTTGCACTTCGTGGACCCGAGTGTTTCAGTGCGAAGAAGAAATTCGTTAAAAGCCAAAAAGTAGTATGTAAAAAAAATAAATGTCTATTTTCCAGGGGGGACAGGTGCCCCCTCTTGCCCCTATGTGCGGGCGCTCATGATTATCAGTAGCATTTGACGGTAGCCAAATATTTTATTTGGCTACCTTTGGCTCATTTGGGTTTTCCTCTGCAGAAAAGTCATTGAATTAAAAAGCTCGAGAAGTCATGAGCATTTTTACAACACTTTAATTAGCTCATGTTTTTGTTTGTATGTATATATATATGTATGTATGTATGTATGTATGTATGTATGTATGTATGTATGTATGTATGCATGTACAAATATTGTCATCGATATTTAGCCAACTTCCAATTTTATCATTGACTTAAATTTTGCATACAAGACAACTTACCATTAAAATTCACGAATCAATTAACAGATCTTCTAATAATTGATCATTAATTATTTAGTTAAATTCATTAGCTTCATTATTAAACTTTTTGAGACGACCGGTATAGACGAACACAGTGCTGCGTTACTAACAAGACTATTGAATTGCACGGGGACTCTCTCCACATGTAACAAAGAATAATCTTTTAAAATATAATTATTTTACGCAATAATATGTAATAATATGTAGTAAAGTGTTGTTTATAAAAAAGGATTTTTTACAAAAGTTATTAAACCATGAGCTGAACGATTCATAACATGTCAATAATTTGAAGTTATACAGTGATTTTACTGCTAATAATTTTACTGATGATAAAATTAACAAAAGTCGTATTGTAATGAAATTTGCTGTTTAAACTTTTTTATCATTTTGGTTTTGTGTCATATAGTGCTTGCTGCCTCTATTTGCTTATCGAATAGTAATAGTAGTTATAAATAGATTTTGTCGAACGAACGATTGTGATTGGATGTATGCATGATGGTATAGATAGGCAGTTGTAGATGTAGTGGGTAGATTAGCTGTAGTAGCTAAGCTATAGGCATAGGCGGAGCTAGAGATAGTTTTTGGAGGGAGATTTAGCTAAGCTGTTAGCTAGGCGTAGCCAGACATGATAGTGCGGGAGATCTAGTTTTTGCTTTTAGCGGGAGGGGCGTGGCTAGTCAGAGCCTCTGCGGTAGATAGTTTGGCTGTAGGCTGTGACCCTAAGTTAGCTGTACGCTGTGACCATAAGTGACGGTAGGCTGTGACCGATCCGGTCAGAGCCTGTAGCTTTTCGAGAGATAGAAAGCTAGTGCATGCAGCTGTCGCGATGCAAAAGGCAGATGTGCCACTTGAAAATGTTTAGAAATCTATTAATAGATCGTTTTTAAGTATTAAATTATATAACTTAAAAAATTCGTAAAATTAAGATAAGTTGCATCTAAGCTTTGTTAAACTTAAGTGATATACGAGGGTGTTTTTTAAGAAATAGTATTTAGTAAATTGAAAGTTATGAAGAATCTAAAATTAGATACTTTTATTTGGCAGTTGTCGGGAAAGAGGGGAAATTTGAATTTACAGACTTCCCGCTTCTCCCTGGGTACAGGCCGAACAGTCTGTACACAGATTTCGATATATCACCAGATATTTCGACTTTAGATGTTTAACACAATGACTTGAATGGGCAAAAAGTATTCCCCCGTTCTCGTACCGCTCCTCTTTATGATAGAATTTTAACCCCTCCATCCGGGAACTGTAAAAGATAATAAAAAGTTTTCTTAATAAATGTAATAACTTTATAAAGTTGAAGAAGCTTGTATATTATTTGAGAAATAAAGATAAATAAAATTTCAATTTATTAAGAAGAAAAGATAGTAGGCCTATTTTTGCTGGATGAATATAATGAACGTTAATTTGTGTCCATTTTAAAAATCTATATACATGACAGCTGACTCCACCCCTCCCCGATATCTCAGAGCTACAAAATATCGCCATAAAGCCTCCGGACACATTTTGTCCTTCCAATATATAAGACAAGATTACCAAGCTCTCTGCAGATCAATAATTGCATCCCATTTTCAACCTCTAACTCTGCACGCCTGGAATTTTTAGCAATAAGCTAGAATAGACTACAGATATAGAAAACCATTAAACCTTTATCGAGTTTTTACTGATTTAATTCAGAATATTAATTAACAATATCATAATAATAGGCATATATAATTCTTTTCACATCAATTATGTTTTTAATGTGCGGCAACATTTTTTTTTTATCTTTTGGTGGTTTCTATCTTAGTACTTTTGTAACTAAACTTGTATCACCATTCGCAATGCAACATTATCGCCAAGAGGTGTACAGTTTACATAGCCGCCCTGTATCGAGTCAGTGAGCGGAATTATTTTGCTATTATTATTCAGTGTGAGTTGTGTATTGTGTAAAATATTTACAACTCTAATATACTGACTATTGACCTAGGTGCTACGCCAACATGATTTATACTAATTGTGTCATCTTATTATTATTATAACAACAACTATTATTATTAATTATAATAATTATTATTATATGCAGGTATAACACATATGGTAGACAAGCATAATACACAGAAAATAAAAATAAAAATAATAATAAAGTATTATTATACATGTGTGCATCAGTACTTTTCAGTGTCGACCAAACAGATATTATAATGATTGTTTACTTGATTTGGGCATAATTTGATATTTTCATTCTATTGATTTGTGATTGATTAATTAAAAAAATTCTCACTGTTGTTAATATTATTTCAATGAATTTACTCATTACTTCATTCCAGAGTGATGAATACAATCGAAACAGTCTCGTGGAATGGGCAGCTTATAAGGGATCATTGCATAAATTATCAATACCATTATACAGGTTTCACAAAATTGTTTACAATGATGCGTTCTTTTCGATATGTATATTAAAACTTGAAAAATTAAAAGTTATATCTTATCGCTGGTACTATTAATTGCCAACCTGAAGCTATTATTTTATATATCAGTTCATCTATATTGCTAAGAAGCACTACATATATTGTCACATGAATATAAATATTTTCTTACCTTACTTGTTAACAGAAAAATTGAGTATACCCACTGGAATAATTCAAGGCCACCACATAACTCATGGTATTCACATTATGGTTGCGTTATTGTTAGAATTGGTTTTATTAATTTCAAAAATGTATCGCTGTTTCTGTTTTGGAACTAGAAATGAACTGTGCAACATAAAACTGTATAAACTTACAACAAGCAACACGGAACATCATTGACTTTATTATTGTTTTGGTTGAATGAGTGCATCAATGAAGATTCTCATTCTCCTTCAGATTTGGAAACGTATCGACTACATTTTTTAAATTCATCTAAAATGGCTGACATTAAACAGATCCCAGTAGAGGAATTGTAGAAGTATATGAAGGTTGTCGGCTATTGTAGGATAGCTTTCAGTGAATTGACAGCGATACAGAAACGAGAAATGAAAGAAAGTGTTTTGAATATCTTATAATCAAAAATTCAAAGAAAACGCCAGAAGGGAAAGAGAGAAAAACTCAACAACGATATGTATACTAGCATTGAATCCGGATGATATACCGTATTTGCAGCTTTCTTTTTTCTGATTATTGATAATCGACTGAGTCCGTTATTATACAAGTGAAATTATAAAAATAATAAATTCAATAAAGTAATATCAAGGACTTATAAGAGACGACAGAGTATACGCGTTTCATTTATAAAGACACAAATTAATATAAATTTTAAATGATTGAATTTAGACAGTGCGCTATCTAATTTACTATTGCAAGAAATTTAGCGCAACAAATTATTAGGAATTTGTGATAAATTAAAAATATATAGACATTTTTAAAAGAATTTCCACCAAAGGCATTCGTGACTGATTGTTAATGTTAAATTTCAATTGCGTTAAGATAGACATTTGATCATCGTAACAAAATAATTACAAAATAATTTTGAATTTATTTACAAAAGATCTTTCTTTAGCATATTTTCGCATCGGGACCAATCTTCATGATGCTATAAATTTCGTGCTATTTAATATATAAACATTCGATGAAGATGACGATGGAGATTAAAAATGTTATATTAATAATAATATACAATTCTTTATTCACCGCTTATGAATGCAAAATGTAAATAGCTAATCTAGAAATAGATTAAATAGGCTACTAAGAGAAGGATACTAAGAAAACAAAAATAGACTAAATAAACTATGAGCATTGAGCGGATAGACGATCGCGATGACAAAAATAAAAAAAGATGATAATAAGCTGACTTATTTAATGCAAATGCTGTTATGATTGTATAAATATGTCATCTGTTTCAGAATGTGACGGAAGCTATGCATTGGTCAATTGCTAAATATAAAAAACTCATTCCGACATGCAAAATTGTATTTCCATATCTCATTGAGTTACTCTTTCTATTTTCTTCATCGACAAAACACTACAACGAAAGATATGCGTATCATCGAGGGAGAATATAAAGAAGTTATTTCTTTAGAGTTTCTGCGAACTGCGAAAACGACTGTCACATGTGAACATTTGGAATAGAAATTCTAAATAAAGTTTCATTTATATACTTCTTTTATTAACATTCAAAATTTTACGATAACTTCGTTAATCAGATATATAATTCTATATCGTTTGCGATGCGTGAAATTTAAAGAAAATGAGAGACAGAACGAGCCTGCACTATATATTATGAAGAATTTTTTCTATTTAGATCTCCATTACTAATTGAAACTATTTCTTGATTGGAATTAGCACAATGAGTACTGAATTTGTTAACGTGACTGAAGTACAAGATGATGGTTTTTTCCTATATTCAATAGAGCCTGAATTTTCTTCATCGGATTATTACGTTACGGACAGTTTAGAAGATCTTAGATCTCAAGTAACTATAGATTATGCCAAATCAAAGTTAAAACGAAATGATACCAATGATTTAATAGCCAATACTGCTGCAACATTACAGTCAGACACTAAATTGGGCTCTAAATTTGAACAAAATGAAACGGATATTCTGCAACGGACAGACTCATTTGTTTATTTAGAAGAAAATACAAAATATTCGGATATCATTTTTAACAGTACTGATATGCCAATGACTACTTTTGAAACTACTGCTCTATCTAATATTGAAGTCGAAAGTAAGGACAATGCTAATGATGTAAGCGAAAGTATATATACTACTGAAATTGTTCATACAGAGAAAAATAATATAGCGTTTCAAAAGAAAAATGAAAAACAAATATCAACTTTAACTGTGTTATTTGAAGCAGTTACAGTCTCTCCCTATAAAGTAATGCAATTAACTAGAAAAGACGAAAGAATACAGAAAGCAGATAAAGCTGAGGAAAGTATTGTACCGATGTATTTACCTCTGCGACAACACAAAGAAAGCCGAACAAAATCTCAGCGGAATTATGTGACACGAAGTTTACAAAAAACTAGCATTCCGTCAAGCGTAGCATACGATTCAAAAAATCAAAAATCTGATCGTATTCCTTGCGACACATCATCTGGTAGATGTCGTCGTCGCGGTTCGTCTCTAAAAGAAACATTTCCTTCTTTACACGATTTTCCAGATCAAGATAAAGACTCACAATTTCCATTTGTTCCGGAACAAGGCGCGTTGCGTTCTGATAATGCGAACGGAAACGGGTCTACATTATTTGGAGGAGGTTCTAAGGGTGGTGTTGCCTCAGTGGCTGGTGCTCCATTGGCTGCTGTCCGTGGAAGCAACAATTCTGATCTCCTTACTGAAGAGGTTGCTACTGTTAGCGTTGCTGTAGTTAGCGTCGTCGTATTCTGGATTATTTTAGGCATCGTCCTCTGTTTAGTTTTACGAATGCGTCGCCGCAAGCGCACGCGACGCCGACGCCGCCTGCGCGCTGACAATGCGCAAACCGCCATGTTGGATGCTATGATACGTACGGAGCTTGCTAGAGGGCGCACTAGACTTTATGACGATGACGATGACGACGCTATTGGAGCTGTACGTCGACAGCCAACATATGAGAATGTCCCGCTTCCACCGCTGATTGCAGACAGAACAAATCTAAATTGGATGAATAATCAGAGTTCTGATTTTGCTTCTAGATTATCGCAGCGTTTTCCGAAATTTGTAGATGCAACTATCTCTGGAGTCCATCCATTCAACCCACCTAGTTACAATGACAGTACCTACTCGGGTGAGTCAAGTAGACGTTACTCTAATGCCGTGCAACTGTCGGGAGGCTATCTTGCAACACGCTGTGATTCGATATTCTTTGCCGCGGCTGGTCCGCAGACGCGTTACTTCGAGCCATTATTTCCGTCGAGCAAGGTCCACCAAGCCAGCTGGTGTGACATGCGCGGGTGCTCTGGAAGTATAGCAGAGAAGCAGGTTACTCGAACCAATAAAATAAATAATAATTTTCTTGTGTCCAGTTACTGGTGCCCGAAGGGTCCAACTGAGAATGTGCACAATAAATCATCTCAAAAATTAAATCAGTATTTGATGGGTGACTCAAAGTATCGAGCGAAAAGTTACGATTCTCTAGCAGACGGCAGTCATAAATCTGCAGATTTTTCTGACGCTACTAGTGGAAGACAACAAGATGTAAGGACTCCAGTTTCCGAAAGTTTACGTCGAAAGAGATCAAGAAATAAACGAGATCTTGTTCACACTCGAAGTTTTACTTCAAATGTTACTCGAGCTGCTGAATTCAATAGCATGGATAATGAAAATATATTTCCTCTGCGTGAGGGATGTAATGCTAGTTATATGAAAAAAGATGCACAAAAAAACATTTGTAAAAATGAGATATCGCAAAAAATTAACACTCCAATCATTCCTGCTAAGGCTACAGACAACAACAGAATCTCTGTACGAATTCCTGAAAGTGTTCGCTTTGAGTCATTAGCGAAATCCAGTAGTGGTAATTGTTTGAATCTTGGCCAGTTAAAGGAAACTACGAAACTGGAGTTTCAATACTTTCGTAATGCAAACTATCAACCGTCTTCGATAGGACAAGGTCTTCCAAAAAACCAATCGGTTTTAGATACTCAAAAACAAGGTGACGCTCACTTAGGAAATCGCGATTCACGAAGAGCTGCTTTACTTCTTGACTGTCAAAACGGTAGTGCAACAGCAGTGAGGGAAGAACCAATTTACCACAATGGGCAAATGGCTGCATGTTCGCGATTTTCATCAATGGGACGTTCAGCGAAGAGTCGGGGGTTTCCAAAAATGGGTCAGTCATGTCTACTGGGGCCCGATGTGGGATATTTAACGGCGTGTAGTGGAGGGATCATCAGATCAACAACAGGGTTAAGACTGTGACATTTCTTTGTAGCATAGCTAAAATCTAGTTATATAGTATAGTTTTGAAATGATTTCTGATGACTTGTTTTAAATATTGTTAATTTAGATATAATAATTGTGATATTAATGTTAACTATTATTCCCTGTAATTAGTGACTTATCCGGTATTATTCTGGAGGTGGGGCTGAACAAATAAGTTGTAATAAAAGTATTTATCAGTTTAATGTCGTATTTTATATCAAAATTTATATTGTCTGTCCCTATTTTTTTTAAATATCTACATTATGGTCACAACAGTTGGATTCTTGCAGAAAAAAATTGTTAGCTGCAATCAGTTATTTTTAATGATTGCGAAAAGTAAATAATATTTAATAAAACAAAGAAATAAATACATATAAGCTATCTGAGAAGTTCGTTCCCCTCACCTACCGCGCTTGACCAACTTCTCAGAGCAATACACTCTATGTTTATTAGCCTCATCCTAGACAATTGCACATGCTGTATAAAGTAAAGTTAACATTAAGTTTTTGAAAGTTTGTGAGCTTAATTTAAAATACGACTGTCCAATTATATCCATGCTTCATTCGTGATAAAACGTCCATCGATTTTATTTATAACATTATTTTTAGAACATTTATTTTTCTCATTAATATGTTGCAATATTGTTATTGACTATAGTTGTTAGTTGTGATCTTAATATGCATTATCGTGTGCAGTATGGTTTCTACTGTCGTTTTTATATTAGTATACGTTATCATAATATTTAATAGGCATACAGTAATTGCATAATATATATTTAGTAAAAATTTGTAAATTAGTTTAATTAAAAAATAAACCATTGCCTGAAATATGCTTCAACACAGTTTATATTTGCTTTTACATTACAGAAAATATTAAGGAATGATCTAAAAAGTTACTCATGTGTTATGAGAGAGAATATCGTCGCTTGTCCTCAGGAACATATTGTCTCACAATTGCACTGTATAAGCTTAATCTATGCTTAATTTCATGAAATAAGTCATTTAGGAACTCGTTTCAGATTCGGGATTATGTTACCCCGAGTCCGAGTTCTAGTCTCGCCACGTTCATCACTTGTGCAACCTCCGACCGAGCATCGATCACAGAATCTAAGAAAATCGAAACGAAGAGCTCGATAAATTGAGATCATAAATATAAAATAATATTGATCAATCACGGAACGTATAAAACAATGTGAACAGTGGCGTAGGCAAAGGGGAGAGGTATAACCCCCCCCCCCCAATGGAGGTTAATAGATTATTTTTTTCATGTTAAAGGTGAAGCACCCCTTGATGCGACGATGTTAGACAATCTTTGGAGTTGGATCCATGTATTTAGAGGACAAAACATGCACTTTGAGAACAAAATCGAGTAAGAACCAGGAAAAAAGCCATCATTCCAAAATTGTGGAGAAACTCCCCCCCCCACCTTAGTCAATTCCTGACTACGCCACAGAATGTGAAACTCTGTGCAGTTAGTCTGACGACTAATTTCTATCAGTTAATTAAACTGTTACCGATATTAATAACAATTACTACATAAGTGTTAATTATAAATTTATAATAATCTACAACTAAAATTGAGCAAAACTTATGAATGACATTTAACCAAAAATATTAAAAATGAATTTTTCAAACTATTAAAATTAGAACATGAATTGAATGTCTGATTTGGTTAACGATAGATCGGTTGAGAAGTGCATTGAATAAAGTGTACAGATAATATTTTTATATTATTGACGATGATAGTTCTGCTAACGATGCTTCTGTGGTAAAAGGGTTATAATTGAAGTCGATGAAACCGAAATTATAGCACTGTAATATATAATCATTTAGGTGACATTTTATATGATCATCATAATGTTATCTTTGCGTTGATGTCGCCATATTTACAGTACTCTCGTATTTCATTGCATATAAGGCAAACTGTCAGGCCTCGAGTTCTGGTCAGATTCTAGTCGAATTGGATTGCCAAGAAAAGCTTGCCAATATTGAAAGCCCAATAGCATATAGAGGCGCAGCAGTGAAGGCGCAGTGTGAAAAAAAGTTACAATATGGGGAGGGGGATAGCTTTTGAACCATTCTGTTTAATAACACATTTGCTAGTAGAAAACATTCTTGCTAATTGAATGAAAACATTCCTGATAAAAAGAAAGACTAAAAATAAGGCAATTACTAGAGAATGTAAGATCCAATTTTAGGAGTGTATTTAACTTTATAAGCGGATCAACCCGCAATAAATGACATTTAGGCACATAGGCATAATCAACTGTACAGTTGTCATTTTAAATTACTCAAGGGGTGGAAGGATTATACCACATGAAAACACATTTTGAGTCCCCAAAACAAACACCGAGTGAAATACATACAACGCCGACCTGTTTAGCGAAAATCCAATTATTGGCTCGATATTTTTATCTGAGCAGTAAACAGAGAAGCACGTCAAGAAGAGCTGTTGTCGATAGAGATGTGGATGTGGATAAAATTAAATATTAATAGGCTTATATCGTCTCTCTCTTTTCTTGAGTAGGAAAAACCTAAATCACGTGAAAACACTTAATTGTATTCAACAGAGCTAGCTGAAAATGTGACAAAAAAACAAGTTAATTGTAAAAATGCTAATTTTTAAACTATACTGAACGTATGCGCAGGCCTACTCCGGTAAATTATCTCAAAAAAATCTTAGAAAGCAAAAAGTATCAAAGGCATACGAGATTGATTGTAAAATTGTTGCCGAGGTTGACAAAGTAGCACAAAAATAATAAAAAGAAATGTTTAAACCTACTGTAACAGGTACACAAAGAAAAAACACAATTTGCCACAAAGCAACTAAACTGGCTATAAACTGACTATAACCACGGCTGGCTGCCATGGTTATAGTTACAATTTAAGCTTATGAGAGAATTATTTTAAAAGCCACTCAAAGTTTCTCGATTTTATCAAATATGTATATACTACAGCAAAAAGCTATGGCTGTTGACTGAACCTGAGCATTGGTCTGGTGGGCATTACAGGGGTAAAGCGCCGTGATGTCTTCAAATCAATAAACCACTCGAATTGCGTCAGAGCTCTAGATCCAGTGGAGTAGACAAGGGGGATTATTACCCCACCCCTTTGGAAGTAAAAACTATTTGTGTGTAATGTAAAGGGTGTGAGTATAACGGTGCCCCACCCCGACCACCCCGTGATGATTTAGTGAACAAGTTAACATAGGCTATATATTTGTGGGGACAAGACCTAGCGCATGTATGTGAAGACCAAAAAGTGAGTGACATAGAAAAAGAAAAAAGACATCATTTAAGTTTGGGCGAACCCCGCCCTTCTTAACCAACCCATGCACTGTCGAGATCGGTATTCATGAACGTGTCATCTTCATCGGACATACAGTTAGCAGTGGAAGATTGGATTTAGAACACATTAATAATGCCTGCATGTACCCCAGTAATCCACAGTAAACAGTTTATAATAGTCTTGTATTCCTTCATCAAAATTATCATCATGACATAACAGAAATGGACAGGAGAATAATTTCTGTAAGGGGGATAAAATCTAATACAAACGGAGACATTACCCTCTCTCTGAAATAATCAAGAAAAAGCAAAAATCTTTATAAACTTGACGAACGGGCGGTAGCGTAGCCAGGATTTAGTACTATACTTTTTAATTATTTAAGACATGTTTTCCAACCTTTCAAAAATGAGTATCAATTCTTAAAAAACAGGGAGCATATATGCTTGTAATAAAGATAAGCATTAAGCATGCTTTACTTAAATTCATTTTTATTTCTCCGTCCGTAAAAGTATATTATATACCGGCCTCTTGAAATTGGCGATCAATAAATTATAATTATTGAAAGTATTACAGAAATTATAAAAACAACCTTCATACTTGTAAAGCTGTTCCCTGTTAAAATGTCAGCATTAAATTGCAATGCTGGAGTTCTGATGAATAAATTTAAACAAATGTTTTTTTGTCTAAAAGCAAAAGATCTTCGAACTCTTGTAAATTTTAAAAACAATTATGACGTGTTTCAAGAAAGAGAGAAGGATTGTGACTTTAGAAATATTTTAGGTGTAGTAAGAAATATTAGAAAGATAGAAATATTCTAGATATTTCTTGATATTATGAATATCGAGAAATCACATTTTTCAATGGCTTTAATAGCAGAAAGATTCTATAAAATGTTACAAATAATAATTATTTCAGAAACATTCTCCACGATTAACGTTACTAAAAAATGTAACTGTGTAGCCGCTAGAATTGCATATACTTCAAAAGCGTTTTTTCATCAAAATATTCGCGAATTGATGCGAAATCCATCGATCTTAGGATGCGCCTGACAAGTCGAAAGAAAGAGCTGCCCACGCGTAAATAAATTCATTTCTATCGCAAGTCGTGCGCAAAAATGATGAATGTTAGTGTGCTCCTTTTATTGCAAAACAAGATTCGGTATTATAAGCATGACAAAAACTCTATCACAAAGTTAGAGTGAGAAAAGAGTAAAGAGAGTGAGAAATATTCATTAAATCAAATAGTAGTGAATACACATCAAAAAATTGCCTTTGTAAACGACCTTTCCTTTCTTAGCATATATTAAAAAAAATATTTTAAAACAAATCAGTTTGGTTTAAAAAAAGTTATAATTGTAAACTTAGTTAAAAATGATCAAAACCAAAAAAATCAGTAAGACAGAGAATGAATTCTCTGTCTTACTGATTTTTTTAGAATGAATTCTTAATTACAAAATTTAGAAGTAAATTGATTGTCATTGCCAAAAACATAATAAAAAAATTAAAGTACTATGATAAATTGAATGCAAAATGTTAATTAATATTAATAACTACAATAATGTTACTTCTGTTCACCAGAAGACAAGTTCGAGTACTTATCAAGTATTACTGTTAATAAAAAGTTAATATTGTCTATATCATTGTAAGTTTGTTATTCAGTACCAGTGTTGCATTTTATTAAAGAAATACATAAACAAATTCGTAAGAGTAAAAAGTTAATCAAAAAGCAGGTATAGGTTTAATATTAGACTACAAAAAGCCTCGGGCTAAATGTCATATCAGAAGTGAAGTGATGAGTGACTCTCAACACTAAATTATTGCATAAATCATATTTATGTAGTAAACTAATTTACTACATAAATATCTTTTGCAGTTACTTCATTTACTCTCAATATCCTACTCATCTTATTTGATGTTCTTTCTTCTAGTTCTTCCTGAGACCGACCATTCAAATGAGTTCACACCTCCTGCCAACATTCGCAGTAGTGCGCCTGGTTAACCTCTCTGATAGCCTCAAGCCACCTTGGATCTTACTGTAACTTTGATCTATGGAATGGTACAAGTGGTCCCGGCATTATCAGCCACAAAGCATGTAGATTTATGTCATAAGCCCTGAGACAAAATGGGAAGGTAATTAAGAAATATAGACAATATCTTCAGATTCCTTTTTGTCCTTATCATTTTGTTGCGAAAGAAATGATCTTGAATTTGTGAATGCTTTAATAATTGCAAAATCACTGTTTGAAACGGATTTTTCACATAATCTTATGGTCACTAATAAATTATTTTCGCTTATAATTGACTTTTTCCTTACTTCATCATCGGTCGTATTGTTTTTCAGGGATTGAATTACGTTATTTTGAGCATCGACCTCCTCATTTTTAGCAATATTTGATATCATATCCACTGGTTAGTTCTGGTAACTAACCAGTGGATATGATAACCAGTGATTAAAGCCGTCAAATACACCGTTTATATCAACACTGGTAGCTACTCTGAAGTTTTGGAGATAAATGTTAAATATAACTCTGCGCTCTGTAGGATCGGGTAGAGATACTTTGACAAAGTATTTGATTCTATTAGATGAGCATAGTGCGGTGTTGATGAGGTTTGGTCGATTTGACGTAAAAATTATTAAAATGAGGAATTCTTTCTCAATATTATCTAGTTCCTGAAGCAGTATTCTCATTTTATTTTACAGTGATTCCACTTTACCCATATTTGCCACACATTCAATAATCTTATAAACTACAACACAAGGTGCCTCCGATCTAGTCAATTGTAAACTCTCTCTTACAGTACTTTTAAATACAGTCAAGTTACTGTGTATATTCAAGTTACTGTCAACTGGGATGTTTATCAATGGCAGACTATACTCATTAGCGAGAACTTCGGCCAGTTTTGCGTTTCCAACACTCGCAACTCCATACAATAAAAACTGATCTGATAACCTTAGTTCTTGATACACCGCATGGTGTTTAATATGTTGTAAAATATTTCAGTCAGCCTAACTATCGTATTGCCATTAAATAGTGTGTTTGCTAATGATTTGAGATCTTCATGGACCTGTATTTGATAACTTTTTCGTCGATTGTTTTGTTCCAGTGAAGATAAAACGTTAGCATTAGAATATTTAATGATTATAAGTAATTTTTCTACTTCTTGACTGTTATTCATCCTGTATGTGGTGTTACAAATCAATATTGCATGTTAAATTCAAATGCCAGTTTAAAAATATTATAATAAATCTTAATATTTTTCTATCATTCTAGCGTGAGTTTTAAACTTTTTTGACACAATACACATATTTGTTTAACCTTTATCACTACCGATGTTCTTGGCGAAATGGTAGAGTGCCAGACTCGGAACCCTTAGGCCCAGGTTTTAATAAATTTTCTAATAAATAAAGTTTCCAATAAATTATTCTCGCTTATAATTGACTTTTTCCTTACTTCATCATTGGTCGTATTGTTTTTCAGGGATTGATTTACTTTATTTCGAGCCTCGGCCTCTTCGTTTTAGCAATATTTGATATATCATATCCACTGGTCACCGTTTATATCAACACTGGTTTGTTTGTTTGTTTGTTTGTTTGTTTAATGGCACGCAGCGCAAAAAGGCTATTTAGTGCCAGAAATTAAAGTTTAAAGTTTACAAATATACAAATAAACAAAAACGGATAATACATAAAAAAAATAGAAATCAAAGATCAATATTTGTTAAAAGCATACTATCAAAATTAGTTAAAATACAATATTAATATACAGTTTAAATTACACAATTAAAATACCTGTGTAAAATAGTTATACTTAAAATGCAAATAAAACCGCGCCGCAGACCACGCTACGGACCTCGCCTATCACTGCGCCAAGGGCAGCAACATGGACCGCGCCAAGAGCAGCGACAAGGACCGCACCAAGAGCAGCAACAAGGACCGCGCCACGGGCAGCGACAAGGACTGTGCCATGGGCAGCGACAAGGACCGTGCCAAAGGCAGCGACAAGGACCGCGCCACGGACCGCGCCGATCATGTTTTCTTGCCTCTACACATTCAAAAAGCTCTCTTAGGCAGTGTACATTGTAATACTTTCTTTCTACAGTTGAAAGAAAAGAACAGTGTAATAAAATATGTTCAACTGTAAGAAGACTCTGACATAGGATGCACTCTGGGGCAATCTCTCCCTTTAATAGGTAGCTATGTGTCAGATGAGTGTGTCCTATTCTGGCTCTATGTAGGACAACCTCATCTCCTCTTTTATAAATATACCTCAGCAGAGTCTCACCAAGAGTTCCCTTTATGGCGTGAAGTTTATTAAAAAGAACAGCATTCCAAGATGTTTGCAAACTGTCATTTAGGAAAGAATATATTTTGGGTTTCAAATCTGATGATGAAATTTTTATATTAGAAAGCGGAAGTCTGAGAGCGTCCCTAGCAGCCGCATCCACTCTTTCATTTCCATCAATACCAAAATGGCTTGGAGTAGCTACCAAACTGGTAGCTAATTTTTGAAGTTTTTAAGATAAATGTTAAATATAGCTCTGCTCTAGATAGGATCAGGTAGAGATACTTCGACAAATTATTTGATTCTATTAGATGTGCAGATTGCGGAGTTGCTGAGGTTCGGTTGATTTGACGTGGAAATTATTAAAATGAGAAATTCTTTCTCAATATTATCTAGTTCATGAAGCAATATTCTCATTTTATTTTGCAGTGACTCCACTTTACTAATATTTACCACGCATTTGATACTCTTAATAACTAAAACACAACGGAGGTGCCTCTGATCTAGTCAATTATAAACTCTCTTTTACAGTATACATTAAGTTACTGTATATATTAAGGTTATTTTCAACTGAGATGCTTATCAATGGCAGACTGAACTCACTAGCGAGTACTTCGGCCAGTGTTGCTTTTTCAACACCTGGGACTCCGTAGAATAAAAACTGGATACAATTCCACATGGACTCGGGTTAATTTCAGTTATTTTAAAGTCAATGCATGATCCATCGATGGTGATGATGTTGTTTAGTGTTATTAGTCTGTAGGTTAGCGCGAAGTAAGGCGAAGTAACCCATGAGTATTCAAAAATTGGCATGAACTGGCGGAAAGGAACCAATTACTGGTGACAGCGTCACTGAAATTGATTCTGCCATTGGCTGCTGATTGGTCAAAGTGATAACATCTCTATTACAAGCTAGGAGGTTATTACTCGTGCACTCACTGCCCCTGATTTTCTCATCATTTATATCAGAGTCATTCACGATCCTGCAGATTCAAGATACTGTAAATTCTCTTTACAGTACTCTTAATTACAGTCAAATTACTGTGTGTATTCAGGTTATTGTCAACTGCGATCTTTATCAATAGCAGACTGAACTCACTAGCGAGTACTTCGGCCGGTGTTGCTTTTTCAACACCTGAGATTCCGTAGAATAAAAACTGGTCAGATAACTTTAGTTCTTGATAAACCGCATGATGTTTAATTATGGTTTAAAATATTTCAGTGAGCGTAGTTATTATATTGTCATTAAATTCTGTGCCTGAAAATGATTTGAGGCCTTTGTTGACCTTTGTTGGATAACTTTTTCGTGGATTGACCTGCACCACGGAAATACATTGTCATGAGACTATTCAATGATTTTGAGTAATTTTTCAACTTCTGGAGTATTATTCATGTCGATTTCTTGTGTTTTATAATTTATTTGTGAGAATGTTGAATTCTGGCAAAGAGATATTATATCGCTTCCACTAAACCCTGATGTCATCACAGAAATGTGATCTAAGTCAACATCTGAATCTAATTGCATATTTTTTGCAATTCTTATTATAGATAATCCTTTTCAGTGAAAATTGCTCAAATTCGTTGATGAATATTATAGTAGGAGTATTTACTTTAGACATTGCAAATATATTGGATATGTTTAACTTTGTTGGTATGACTACTCGTGCCAACATATCTGTGGCTTTCACATTAATAAACTTTCCACTGAACTCTGTCGAAATAACCTTGGAATTAATGTTTACCCTACTCCAGGTGGGCCGTAGAGGATGATACCTTTCGGAGTTCTTATACCCAGCTTTTGTAGCATTGCATGGTTTATATTGAAAATATGTAAGAGGCGTATTATCTCGGATATAGTAAAGTCTCATTCCCCAATGTCTTCGAATCTTGTGATGTCCTTCCATTTTGTTTCCGAATCATCAACAACCGCGTCATTTGTTACTTCAATATTTGTGTTTATGGATACTATTCCACATAGACTCGGGTTAGTTTCTGTTATTTTAAAGTCAATGCATGGTCCATCGATGGTGATGATGTTGTTTAGTGTTATTGGTCTGCAGGTTTGGGCAAAGTAAGGCAGTACATGAGTATTCAAAAATTGCCATGAACTGGGGGAAAAGAACCAATTACTGGTTCAATCAATGACAGCTTCATTGAAATTGATTCAGCCATTGGCTGCTGATTGGTCAAAGTGATAACATCTCCATTACGAGCTCAGAAGTTATTACTCATGCACTCACTGACTCTGATTTTATCATCATTTATATCAGAGTTATTCACGATCCTGCAGATTGCACTTGTCATACAAATTCCCTTTAGGAGACAGAGTGAACCGCAATTCATTTTTAATTTAGCCATTGTGCGTGGGCTAATGTAATCAATGCTGTTAATAAAATGATTCATTCGTTCCATTTTTAGTCATAACATGATTCACAAATGAATCTTTTTTGTGAATAATAAACTAATCTTTCATCAACTTGATTTTGGATGATTACTTTGAATTTATCGTGTATATGGTGCTACAAATCAACATTATTATACATTAAAAATTACCTTTCATAAAAACCCTTCCCTTCTTGAAAATATATTTCAGAAATGATTTAGTATTTTTTATCAGCTTGTGTACTGTAAACATATCGTAAAAATATTAAAATTTAAACAATTATAAAAAATTAGAAGAAGAGATTACTTTGTCAAGTTTGTCCTTTACAAAAAAAGAGCTATTGATCCAGTAGTTGCTATTCTTTATCACACACTTTATATTGCTGTGCAACACTTTAGCCAATATTGTCTTCAACTATTAAAACAAATCACCTTGAAATGAAATTTATGACTGTAAATTTAGTTTAAAATTTATTTGTTAAAAAAATTTAGAACATAGCGAATGAATTCAGATAATACTCGTTATAAAAATTATAAATACATTGATTGTCATTGCCAAAAGCATAATATAAAAATTGCTATAATAAAAAAGTACTATAATAAATTTAACACAAAATGTTATATAGTATTAATAACTACAATAATGTTACTGCACTTCACCAGAATTACCGGTTAGAGTTTTTCTCAAGTACTACTGTCGATAAAAATGTCAATATCATTGTAAATTTGTTATTTAGTACCAGTATTGAATTTTATTAAAGAAATACATAAATAGATTCAAAATAGCCAAAAGTGAATAAAAAAACAAGTATCAGTCAAGGGTTAATCTTAGGCTATAAAAAAGTTGTCTAAATGTCACATCAGAAGAGAAGTGAAGTAATGAGTGACTCAACACTAAATTATTGCATAAATCAGAACTAATTTACTACATAAATATCTTCTGCAATACATGGTAAGTGTCTAAAACATCAAACTGAGTTTATTCCTGACAAATACTGTCTATAAGTCTTTATAAAATATCATAGAAATAAATATATTAAAATCTAAACTGAAATAACGTTACAAATCGTCATGAAGCTGAATTAAAGTATTTACAAAACGTGGCAATTTAAGAACTATTGAAAATGGTTCAATAAACAATAAACAAACTAAAAAAAAAAAGAAGAATATTGTTCGATGTCATTCATGTTTTCTGTAACCAGGAATGATGTAGTGCACGCAAGTGTTTGACAGAGAGAAGGCTGATGCCCAGAGATGCATGGACGTCGCTTGTTGCTGGTTCTTGCATCAATGATAAGCAGCAGATCGCATGGTAGGATACCATCGGTTCTAGAAAAAGATGATTTTGAGTTATAAATTGTCTCTATAATAAGATGAAATATATTTTTATACAAAGTGAATACAATTTTTCACGTTAACATATTTCACATTAACATTTCATATCTTATTTTATTGATGTTTAATTACAGTAGAAAGACAATCAATAGTACAAGTATAAAGAAATTATATACATCAAAATTAATAAAATAATTTGAATTAGGTAAATACCCAAAAGTAAATAATTTTCTATTTGATACAATATGTAAAGCTTAACTAAAGTTTTGTTTTCAACGAAATAAAGAAGTTTGACAAACAAAAGAAAGAAAGATAAAACAAGTCCTATACACTGACCAGATGATGATATGAAGCCTCCACTGCCTGCATCTTGCGGAGACATTAAAGCTGATCGACATTTTGAAACATTGCGAGTACAAGAAGCTCCTAGTAACTAAACGCAAGATCGTCATCTCAATCAATATCCGGTGTTATCCGCATGATTGAATTAAACAAAGATTAGAGATTATTGCTAAGAATTAATAAAATTCATCTACTACAGTAAAAGCCAGGTTGAACCTGAAATTTCTGAACAAATACATCTTTTGATGAGGCAGTGAAATGTACACTTTATCTCCTTGTGATAATATTTACGTTTAATTATTGCTCAATTATCAACAAATTCAGTAAATCTATGCACAATGAATAACCTGAAGTGAAGCTATAAGCCAGAATGCATAGCTAGCATTTGTGCTGGTCTGACAAGCCAGACAAGCATCTAATCGCTCTTTGCACCATCTTGTAACTTCACTCAACTCTTTCTCAGACAATAAACAACGAAGTTTTCGCAACAGCACCAAGGAGGCAAGAGCAAAATACGTGGCGGATTCTGTATATAACATCACATCAGCACAAAATGATGATTTAATGACAATAATTCAATTAGAGTGCAAAATATGCAGAAGTTTTCATATTATTTATAAAAGTTATTTGATCATTACATAATATAATTCAACTACAGACAAAACCGTGTTATTGCTGTTTTTTATAAATGTTAAATAGTGAGTCAAATCATTTGCTTATTACAAAACACCACAACAGCACAAGGATACGTATTAACAGACTAAAAAGCAATTACATAACATTAATGTTATTGCCACAAGACAACGCGAATGCAATGATATCAAAATAAATGACAATACTTGAATTTTAATGCAATCTACTACATAAACTTTCTGTAGGATTATAACATCAAAACACAGTGCTTCACACGAGCATAAATACTATACTGAATGACAGTTATTAAACGTTAAATATACAAGTAAATACACGTAAATTTTAAGATAACACGATTATAAGAAAATATACACTTTAAAGCTAACAATTCAATTAGATTAACAATAGTTATTGATTTACGAGTCAAATAATAAATAAAAATAGTTGTATACCCTGAGCTTCAAGACCAGGTCTATGACTAAACCCACCCTCACATGTCTGCAAATATAAAAAGATAATTGCTTGTAAAACTTAAAAATGAATATATCTTTATAAATATGCCGGTTTTTAAAGTAAAGAAGATTTGTATAAATTATTACATCCTAAGTGATGAGTGTTCATTCATTGTTCAATTTTCTAAATATCCAGTTCATAAAATATTGCTAAATATACTGTTGTGACATTAGCTAACAGGCAAGCAAACTTATTTACACTCTAATAGTTAAATGATATTAAACATTACTACTAAACTAATATTTAAATTATTGATATTAAGCTATTAGATTGTTTAACCAATAGTTCAATAATATTTCATTAGCAATTTAATAGTTATTACAGTTTTATTACACGACACTTACCAAACATGATCTAATATGGTTCGTCAGTAGACTGATATCAACGAAAGAGAAATCTTGTAGAATGTACGCAACAGTGACAGCATAATAGAGAAACTTTATGTCTGTTTCACTGCTTCCCTTGCAGGAACAGAAACTGTCAAGAAACAATGAGTACAATTTATTTCTAATGGAATATTAGAATATTATCATTACTAAGTACATATTGATCATTAAGTTTTCTCTGTCTTCACTAGGATTTTATTACTTTTGCAATCTAAATTATAAGTATTCTTCTTTTCAAAGCTGCCTATTATCCTAGCAATGTCTGACAGTCGATTAGCATGAATAAAATTATTTTTTTACATATTATTTTAATTAAAAAAATTTAAAAAGAATTTTGTATATGCTAATGGACAGCTAATGGATTTGAATTAATTATTTTATAATTAATTTTGCAATAATATTTCTAACAAATAAAGAATCACTGCATTATATGATTGCTAGACAATCTAGTTTTCTTTTTCATTCATTTCTAAATTTATTTGACATATCGTTAAAAAGCTAACCATTATACAATAAAACAAAATGTAGTTATAAGCCTATTTAACTATTGTGTATTTGTGAAATAATCTTAATCTAGTTTTAACTATTATTGGCAAATCAGTTAAATTCAGTGCACAATTAAGATTCAAAAAATTCAGTTTCTATGTACAAAATATAAAATTACTACATATCGTTAGAAATAATAACCACTTGAGTCAAAATTCATCACAACATTCAACATAATAATTTATAGATAAATTTCTATAATTGGCAAAGTTGACTTTTAGACATGCAAGCGATACGAGTAAATTTTCCTGACTTGATAACCAGAGATCTTATATTAGAGTCTTATGTCAGATTTCAGGAAGCCTGTTTAACTAAAAAACCAATCTTAGCTATATACTGTTTAAACTGTGCAAGGCCCTTGGCAATTACAGCTAATTCATTGTACTATAGCGTCATCTGTTTTTAATGATGTCATGCTACTAAAAAATCATTGTGTAATTTATCCCAATTTTAACATTTTGTACATATGTATGGATTCTGTACATATGTGCGCTTCCTGAAACCGGGTGTTAGTCTTTTCTGATGTATTAACTTTCTGTAATTACTGCTCAAAGTCTTTATTAATATCAGTTAAACAAATGATATTTTTTCAACTTTTAAAAAGCTATATTGTTTACCCCCCATCTGGTCTTTGTAATGAGCCCAGATCTCTTGCAATAGCCAAACGATTCAAGTCACTCAGGCTGTCACCAACAATCAGTAGACTGCATACAACTGAATGTGTCTTCATTAGAGGCTAAATTGATTATAACAACAACAATAACAATAATTGAATATCAACATTATACGCATACTACATATAGTCATCTTACTTATATCAATACTGTAGAGTTTTACTTTTAGAAAGAGAATACCTGATCATCAGTCACATTTAAAGAGCAACCTTTTAGTCCAGTCACAATGGGCCCATCTACAAACACAATGATCAGGACTCAATGAAAACAATCAAAATATAATCAAACTTTATTTAAACGTATTACGTTATGAAAATACAAAATTCTGCAGAAATTCCAATTACTGAAAAATATGATATCTGAAAACTTGCAAAATGAACAAAAGATTACAATTTCAAAAGAAGAAACCGATATAAAAGAAGAAACTGATATAAAAGAAGAAACCGATATAAAATCAAATCATCATAAGAATAGTAGTGATACAGTAAGATAAAGATGTGTAGAATATTTCACTTAATGCTCGCAAAGCATCTAGATTCGTTGAAATTCATTAATTTTATGATCCATCATTTCATAATGTGAACAAACAATTAAAATAAATATATTATTATATATTGCAACGATTGTAATATAATAATAAAACATTAACAATCAATAATTATTATATTACATAATTTATTGACTATCTTTAGTATGAATTGTCACAGTTGCTGCAAATGTGCGACTGACTTCCAGCTACTGGGACCATTTAACTACTCATTCATCATTCATTGCACGGTATACATAATAATTACAACATTAGAAGTTAATAAAATTCTTCAATGAATAATACTGCACCTGACTGATCAGAAGTAATAGAGAGTTGTCGTAACCAATCTACAGTTTTACGATATTCATGCGAGTCATTTGAAACTGAACAACCGAGCAAATCAAGTCCAGACAAGCAATAGAACATCGTTGCTGCCCTATGTAAAATAAAACAAAAAAAACAACATCAACAATGTTCAAAAAATAAACTAAATAAAGTTTTTAGTACAGAAAAAAACTTTACTAAAAACAATCTCTGAAGAATGCATCAATGATATGCAATATGCCCAAAAGTATATCTTACAAATTGATACTTGTTATTCTTATGATACTTAGTCAAAATGCCAGATCGGCAAAAAAAGAAATTTGCACACATGTGTCAATTTAATCAATTAATAAAAATAATTATCACGAGACAAAGTCAAAGATAATTACAATGTTATAAACAAATGTTGCAGAAAACAAGTTCTTATTTTCTCAATTAAAGCCAAAAGAAAATTTTGCAAAAAGAAAAAAATCAAGGTTTTTCAGGTTTTCATTTCTAAATGAAACCTGCAAAACCTTGATTTTTTTCTTACGGTTTTTTGCTAAAATTCTTTCAGAATTACAGCATTAATCATGTCATCCAAGTGATGCAACCAGTTTTCAATAATTTTCTGCAGTATGGTTAGCAAAATCAGTCTAAAAAATAACTGAGGATATATTTTAATTCTGTAACTCAAATTTCAAAACCTATCAAACATCACGTATCATCTTTTTTATACCACATCTAAAATTCCTTCAAACAATCCACAAAATTCATATAAAATTGCCCTTATTTAACATATAACAATGTTTAATGAAAAGCTTAAATATATTATAACAACCTTCTTGAATCTGGCATGACGTCAACTTCTGAAAGTCGTTGCATACAAGACTGAAAATACTCCACGTGTTTCTTATGCAAAGAATCATGCTGTGTGCCACTACGCTGCAGTCTCCAGACCTCATGAATGCGAGAGAGATGATCTGACACCCGTCTACTGACATTCAGTGCTGCATCCATGTCACGAATGTCAGACTCAGAGCTCATTAATGAGAGACCACATATGCCAAAGTAGGAATGTAAAGCATCTACGTGTGCCATATTAAAAACAAACATATTAATACAAAAATTTGAGCAGATAACTATGTTTTATATATATAATATAAAACATAAAAATTTTGTGAAGTGAGTAAAGAGCTTGATTAGAGCAGAAAAATGTAAGAATCCAACTCGTGTCTCATAAAATTTTCCATGCCATGGCAGAACATTTAGCAACAGGTTGCCTTTTTTAACTTTTAGCAAGACACTTAATTTGACAGCTAGTTATATATAGATTTTAATTCACCAATCAAATGGTAGACAATTATAGTACATAAAAATAAAAATCAAAGTACAATAAA
>JAQIXG010000413.1:0-33479 GCA_034700105.1 Oconnorella tubifera
TGGCTGATATATTAATGCTAAATTCTTACCAAAAACTTTTGAATTTTTCCAATGTCTTGCCTTGAATATATATACTCAAAGTGATGGAGAGATGATAAAATTGAGACTTAACAATCCTATTATGTCACATTTAAGAAAAACTTAAAGAAAAACTTAGAAATCGTTTATGAATGGAGCGTCTGGTTTTGAAAAAAACACCAAATGTTAAAATATGGTTATAATAGGATGCCATTGTCACTCCACTGATATGATAATATAAATTATATAATCTACTTTTATCTACTTTGAACATTTAATTTAGCAAAATATCTGTGTTGACTTGCTATCAATTCGTCTATCGGATCCGAAAAGCTTCTAATTGCAATAAAAATAAACTATCTTCTTTAATCAACCCTCTACTAATCTATTCATTCTTTATATAACAGGGTGTTTCTGCCCCACTGGTTGGTTCATCCATTGTGCACATGGAGATCCTCTTTGGTGCTTCCACTAAGTCAATGTCCTTTACTTTTACGGCGCACGCTATCGGCTACACCTTGGGTGCTTCGATATGCGGCCTTGTCTACGATAGAACGAATAAAGAGTTTGCGTTTACAGTTGCCATATTGATAGAAGCATTGGCGACCATATGTGCCGCATACTCGGGCAGTCTGTATGTCTTCATAGCGATCATGTCTTGTCAAGGTTTTGCAATGGGCTGTATTGATACCGGTAAGAGCTATTTTATTTTTATTACTTTCGTTTAGTTTCTTTTACTAGGTTAAAGTCAATTCATCTGCTGAGAAACTTTCTAAATGTAATTTTGTCGGCTGAGAATCTAGCAAACGGGAACGTGTTGACTAAAAAAATAATTGTAGAAATTGTAGATTTTTCCAAAAATAATTTTATTTCTTATGATTTAAATTCTAGTGACAGTATTGAATAAGATTGAATTGATAGAATTATACAACTATTGATTATTCGAGAAATAACTTGTGAAAACTTGAAAGTAAGTAGATGAGTTTCTTAGTATTCAAGATTGCCAGTATGTAAAGTTTTTTTTCGGCGATTTTTGTATAAATTGAGATGACTTTAAGCCATTTAGACTTAGCAAATAATAGAATAATTAATCTCTTTGAAGATCTAATAAGTTATTCTGTGCAACCCGCATGCCAGCACTTTAACACCGGCATGTGTGAGGTGTGGTAGAGAATAAGAATTGTTATGATTTATACACGCATAGGATCTATTATAATTCTAGTTATAAACTTATAATCATGTTATTTACTATTCAGTCTGATTTTAATGAAACATTTTAGATTACTATTTAATTTTAATAAAACCCTCGCTAGTATTGTATCAGCCATTTAAGTCATACTTAAAATAAATGTGTTGCCTGACTATGCATTTAAAAGCAGTCAATTAATTGTTGCTTTAATAATTTCTGCATATTTTTTTACCAAATAAATTTTTGAAAGTCATTTTCATACTATTATTAGTATACGGAGCTTATCTAGTTCATTGTTCTTTTAGCTGCTCAGTCGTACTGCGTAGGCTTATGGCTCAATCATCGCTTAAAGGACCCGATGCTTCAGGCTGCTCATGGGTTCTGGTCTCTAGGCGCTGCCATGGGTCCCTTCATCATTAAACCATTTCTTGTTGAACTTTATCCCTCCCTCGATCTCTCTCACTCTACCGCTTCTCATATATCCCTCCCTAATTCTATCGAATCGGAAGACATTCAATTGACAACTGTTTTTCATGATATGAACGACTCGTATATCTCTAAAAATGCATTAGTATATGACATGAAAGGAATATCATTAGCGTGTCATGCTTATCTTACAGTTGGCCTTCTAATGCTTTTATCAGCATTACCGTTTATTTTTCTCTACTTCCATCATCGAACACCGATTATAAGTGCTACCACTCACAGGGGAAAAGAAATACCACGCGATGCCTCAAACACTAAGATATCCCGGCGACAAGAAACGTGTCTGAATGTTAGTCTTATTATCTTACTCTTTTTGTTCTACTACATCTACCTCTATATTGAAAATATCCCCAGTTCTTTCTTCCCAACATTTACCATTAAACATCTTCATTGGACTGTCAAGGACTCCACTCTTCTAATCAGCGTCTTCTTTGGTTTTCATTTCGCCGGACGCATGCTTGCTATCCCGGTGTCCGCGTTTTTACGTTCACGCACCATGCTTCTTATTAATGTTATCCTAGTAGCAGTGGCTTGCACGTTGCTCCTTTTTGTCAACTACTTGAATGCCCTGATGTGGGTGGCTGCAGCTACGGCGGGCATTGCAATGGCGTCCACATTTGCGAGTATGGTACTTTGGGTGTCAGAGACCACGCCGATTAGCGGTCGCATAGCCTCTGTGATGATAATTGGATCAAGCTTGGGTGGTGCTACAGGACCGATACTTGTCGGCACACTTATGGATACATATAGTCACATGTGGTTGGCATATATTTTGGCCACATCTGGGTATATTCATATAGTGCTCTACGTGGCTATTTTTGTTTATTTTTCTAAAAGGAATCAAAGCCAGCAGAATAAGATGTAATGTATGCATGGCAATAATGCATGGCAAATAAGATGTAATTAGGATCGTTTTTATATCGCAATTGAATTAAGATTTTTATAGATATTTTTGATTTAGTTTATATTACGTTAAGACGTAAATGTCATGTAAATGTTAACATATAGTAAATTATGCTAAATATTACTCTGTGATCATAATATTAAATGATGGTATTAATGTAATGGTATTAAACAAACAATGAAATGTGTATGATGTTAAAATTATAATACTCTTTAGGAGGATTATTCAAGCATTGAAATTGTATGATTGTTTGTATAATATATTGTACTTTATTATTATATATTATTATATAGTTTCAGTATTATTTTTTATCAATTTGATTAATTTCTACTTATTTCTGCATCTTTATCTAATTTATGTGCAATTTTTGTTAAATTATTCGTTTTTGCATTATATTTCAATAATATTTGTGTCTTATATCATTATCATCATCATCAGTATTATCATCATTGCACTGTTTAGTTTTGTAATATCTTGCCATTATAATTTAATCAACTCCAGTAAATAATTTAATTGCAATATATTACGCAAAGAATTTTGTTACTGCTGCTAAATTTGTTAATAACGCTAGATTTTTATTTTTATACTTGTAGATTGTTTTCCATCTTATGTTCAAATCTAGAAGAGAGATAAATATTTATCATCTTTCATGTATTTTGTTTTTGTATTTAATATTTATGAATAGAACGCCAATTTTTTCATATTATTGTTTGATATTATATATTAAAGTATTCAGTGCCTTTTAGGCTACACATTGTGATTTGTCATCATCGTGTTAAATGATAGGAACTGTTATTCTGAAACGAAAAGTAATTTCAAAACACTGGAATCTTCTGTTTTAAACTTATTCCCGAAAATATATATCACTGGGGTGGATCTAAGTCTTTAAAATTACCAAATTTTGCTACATTTTATTACTTAAGCAAGCCTACTGAAAAATTTAATAAAGTAAAGGAGGATATCGCGAAGTTAATTCAAGTGGGAGCATCACCGATCTTGAATATTAAATATGCAGGGAAAGGGCATAGTCAAAAACTACTAGGATCTATTTACAATATATGTAAAAAAATATCTGCACACTAGCGTAATATGGAATTCATAAAGTGGGGATCCCGTCTAAATTAAATGATGGCTCTTTTCTAAGTAGACAAACACCACAAGGTGGGGATTATCACTAAACGTTTTTTACACTATTAAAAATATTTGTTACTTTCTTAGGCGGTGTTCCCCCCTCCCCTTTGCTCATGCCACTTTTTTAAATGTTGCCACACGTTAGCACTTTTTAACGGAATTTATTCAGCCAAAAATGTCACAATGGTAACGTTGTAATGCAAGATGGTCGTCAAATGATATTTCATGGTTTCGCTAATTTTCTATTTCACTCATATTTCACTTGATTTCACTTGATTTCACTTGATTTCACTTGATTTCGCTCACATTTCAATTGATTTCACTCATATTTCACTCACTTTTCACTTGATTTCACTCACATTTCACTGAGATGATACGAGAATGTGATTAGAGTGATGACAGACAGCAAGCCGTCCCCCGCTGCATCAGGCAAGCAGTCGATCATCACGAAGCTCGTCTTCACTAATCTGCTCGAACCTAAGGATGAACTGGAAGAGGTATTATTATAGATCTTTATTTCATCACAAATGACAGAAAAAATGACATAAATTAACAGATTTTTTTTAAAGTAACAAAAATAAGGTGAAATTCGATTTTGTACCGAGTTATGGTTAGAGATGAGTTAGGGTTAGAATTTGGATTAAGGCTATAACTAGCCATAATTAAAGTAATCGAGAAGAGATCCAAAAATATATAATTAAAGATGTTAGGATTATTTGTGAAGATAATTTTATTACGTATCTCGATGAAAATTGGAGATAATTTGATTTTATACCTTATTAGTAGATTACAATTGTGTTTTGAAGAGTTGAGCATCATCACGTAGTTGTTGATATACTCAGAATAAACATGTTACAAAACTAATAATATATTTTATTGGAGTATGACATTAAATAAGAAATGACTAATGATTTTGAATTGCATCGCTATTTTATATAAAAATGTATAATACATACTTAACTATATTGAAAGTCTTCCTCATTGAATTTAAAAGTACAATTCAATTAATCTTATTATATTTTAATTATATAGAAACTGGAAAGATGTTACACGCTGTTACTTGGATTTACAAGAGATCAGTCTGAACGTGAAGCTAATGATTCTCTACAAGCATTTGTAAGATTATCATTTTTATCATTTAATTCTAATATAAGAGCATTTATTAGTCCAGTGGTTAGCGCATTATCAACAGAACAGGAGGTTGTGATTTCAGTTCTAATGAGCAGTGTTTCTTTAAGAATGGTTTTCTTTCATTTAGTTTAACAATTTAATTTTAGCTTAAATGCATTTAATTCTATTTATTAAAAGATAATTATAAACTGAATGATATTTTTTATTGAACTAAATAATAATTTTTATTGCTTTTTGTAATGCAATGTCACTGGGGTATTTTATTTAGGTATCGAAGGGTAGCACGCAACATGATGACATTCAGTTTGGATTCTTTTACGGCATTCTTACTGAACCTAAATTATCCTCCAAGGTAATTATTATTTAACTGACATTTATCCACCAAGGTAATTATCATTTAACTGACATTTATCCTCCATGGTAATTATCTCTTTAACTGACATTTAATAATGTTTTGTGGAAAACTTATTGAATGTGCTGATGATTATTTTTATTATAAATAAAGATTTGTAATTTTATTCATGAAATACATTTTTAGCTGCAGTATATTTATATGTTGTATACATTTTTTGGGTAAGGCCATACAGACTCAATAACTTGCTAGTATTTATCACTAGGTTTAAATAATATATATACTAATAACAGGGTGTGCTCGTATCTTATGTCATGTATCTCACTTTTAATGTGAACGATAACGCAGTGGTTGGTTCACGTTAAATGTGACGTTAAGCAACAAAACAAACTTACTTACAGCAATGAATAAATCGTTTAAATTGCGATAACATTTAAATAATCCAGGAATCGTAAATATTTTATTTAAATGCTCTGCGATGTTTAGTATTACCGAGACATGACATTAGTGAATCAAGATGGGATGACTAAGGTAATCACTACTAGCAATCAACTCATCTATGAAAAATGGATAAAATTCACGGATATTTGTCGCACTCAGGTTTGCAACTCTCTCATCACTTTATATAGAAATACTGTTATTTATAAGTAAAATATCTACAACTGAATCGTTATATCTTGTGAATGATAGACTTCAGCTCTATTCATTGAAAACTACTATTTATAAGATGCAATAAAAAGTGTAATAAAACGCAAAAGCAATAACTTAATATTACTGTCATTAAATATAATATTTAAATCATTAACTTATACTGAATTAAAGTTTTCAACCATCAGTCCGACTCCAATTTCCAATTGACAACTATTACTCATCGTATTTTTATTTGATATATTTTATGTTTTGCTTTGTATCAGATGTTGTGGTTCACAAAGGAGCTTGTACGTAATTCAGTTCCAGGGGTTGATACGATCTGTCATTCACTTCTGAGACAGATATCCGGTTTGTAACTGAATTTATGAGTACAAATTAATTTAGTTTTAATTCAGTTCAGAAATGAGTCTTTTCTATAAATATAGAATTCATTTGTTTTTGCTAAATATTTTTAATAATAAGTTTTTTATATTTTATTTAATTTTTGTTCTAGGAGGAGATCTGAGTCCAAAGAATATTTGGCTTATCGAAACTTTACTCGATATTTTTACAGAAAACAGGTTCATGAGACTTTTTTGTTACTTTAGATTTCATTCTTTTTCTTTATTAATTTAAAATGTAGTTAAATTCAAGAAACAAACAGACTATTTTTACTATTACACAAACAATAAATGTCCTATCTTTAATTATCTCTCAGACCATGGATAGATAAATGTCCCGCTTTGCTGCCAGTAGCGCTGTATACTTATCTACGGATAATCATAGATCACGGCGCGATATCACTCGTTAACTTGCGTCAGAGAGAGGTGGACTTCTGCGTGTCACTCATGAGGGAAAAGGTCAGTAGATAGATATTTGATTTCTGATACAATCAAACAAGTGAACATAGCAAATGCAGTATTATACAGATCAATATACATATGCAAATAATAACAATTAATCTATTAATGTATTAATGTATAACTGAAAAAGATAATGTATCAGCGGGCTGCTACCAGAAAAAGAAACAAAATCTTAATCTAAACTGGTCACCTATTATAGTCGTTTAAATACCATTTTATTTCAAAGAAAAAAAAGGATAAATTTTTATTGGTATTATGTTTTATCATTCTAGGTTTCTTATATAGTGATTCAAATTTTAATTGACAGTAGAAAAACAGTTAAGACAGTTTAAATAAAAGTTCAAAGTATTGCAAATATGAATTCAGTTGACAGAATGTAAAAAAGATTAAAAAGTTTCTTGTTTTCCACTCCTGTTAGCGCTGATGTGATGTTAATTTCATAAATTTTCAAGAGCGTTATTCGACGATTCATTTCAGCGCTGATGTGACGTTAAGCGGTAAATCTTCTGTTGATTTCAGTGGTTGGAATGTCAAACGATAGGTAGAGACTTGATGAGATTACTGCAAGGCGTAGCAAGGATTCCTGAGTTTGAGGAATTATGGAAGGATATCCTGAATAATCCTACTTCTCTCAGTCCTCAGTTTACTGGTATTTTATTTATTTAAGTTTAATGTCTGGATTATTTTTTGAGAGCAATGTCTTAGATATACAGTAATAAAAGATGAAAAAAGAATTAAAAAAAGAAAAAAGTAGTTGCTTTATCTTAAATATTTGAGACAAAATTTCTTTAGATATAATTTTATATTGCTTTGAGTGTTTTTTTATATATTTTAATAGGACAGACAAGTAGTGAAAATGACAAAATCTTTTAAAAGGCGTATTTACATTATTTATCAATTATAAGATTTAAATAATTTTATTCTGTGCATAAAAAATACATTTTTAAGTTGAATGTTATGGATTACTGTTTTAGTTTTATATAGTGTTTAAATTTGACATTAGTTTATTTTATTGTAGATCTATTCTTGAAATAAATCAATCTTTTTTTTATCTCTTTGCTAAGGTATACGACAGTTGCTTGAAATTAAGACGTCGCGTCGTTTCTTCTTAAGTCGATTGACACCTGACATGGAAAATAAGCTTGTGTTTTTAACGTCACGCGTCAGATTCGGACAACAGAAACGATATCAGGACTGGTTTCAGCGGCAGGTTTCTGTTTTGTTTAATTTCTTTTTTTTTCTTTTTGTTTTGATTTTTGTCATCGAAGAATAAAAAGCAGAGGTAAGCAAAATTGAAAAGGTAGGCAGTGAGTTTTTGTTTACTCTGTTTGCTATGTGTCATTAAACAGTCATTTTTGTGCCGATGTGAAGTAAAATACTGCATTGTTCCATCAGTCTGTTGTTTAGTTAGTATGTTACGAGTTATAAAATGTAAATTTTATATCTGTATTGAATTGTTTAGCCTTTATTGTTCTGATGTGGCACGAAACAATAAGCATATGCTTCTTTTTATATCAATTTGACATTAAGTTTATGTAATGCAAGCTACTGAATGCATATTATTTTTCTTGTATATAATGTATATTTTTGATTAGTTCATCTCATTATTTGATTGTATCTACTTCAGTATCTATCTACTCCTGAAAGTCAATCATTACGCTGTGATCTGATTCGCTACATCTGCGCTGTCATTCATCCATCCAATGAGGTGCTTTGTTCCGACATCATACCACGCTGGGCTGTGATTGGCTGGTTACTTACCACTTGCACGGTGTGTATTTTATACAGTATCGTAATATTTTATTTATTATTATTTATTTTATTTATTATTATTATTATTTGTTAGTAATAATTATTAATAATAGTGTTTATAATGTTAATATTTGAAATATACTTAGAGTATAATCTGATGGAGTCATTGTGAAGGAAAGGAGAATAAAATTTTGTATAAGTATAAGCCAAGGAATTTTCTACATTACGAATATTTATATTAATAATAATCACTAATTAATTAATTTTTTAACTGGCTGATCGTTTATTCAATCAGTTAATCGTTTATTCAATCATTCAGTCAATTTTCTTAATCGTTCATTTACTCGTTCATTTATTTAATAAAGTTATAAAAATTAGTTAATTAATAATCAACCTTTATTAAATTAATATATTAACAATTTAATTGCTATTTGACTAGAATATGCAGCAATTAATTCACGGTCTTACTTATTATTATGACATTTTTAATCCTATGATATTAATAAAAATTACACACATATATCACACATAATATCACTCACTAATAGAGTGACATATATCACTCTAGATATTACATTACATTTTATCACACTTTATTGCTCCTTTTGAATAAATCTACATTCATCATTAATTATTAATCATTTTAGTCATTATTAACCTCATTACAAGCAGTTGTATTAACTTTTAAATCAATCATTATTTATTGAATATCATTATCATTATTATTAAATATTTATTATTTATTTGCCTATACTTATACTTTTATACTTACTATGCCTATACTTTTATACAGTCTAATGTTGCTGCATCCAATGCTAAGTTAGCGTTGTTTTTTGACTGGTTATTCTTTGACTCGGAGAAGGACAGCATTATGAATATAGAGCCTTGTGTTCTTGTAATGCATCATTCAATGAGGCCACATCCCGCTATCACAGCAACATTGCTCGACTTTATGTATCGGGTAAATAGATATTTTTTCTAGATTTAAGACTAAATTTATGTATTTCTGTTGTTTCTAAATAAATATAATGAATGTTCGAAGTCAAGTGTTCAGCCATCACTTGGTTTCTGCACAGTTTTTAGTATGTAAACTATACTGTATGTATGTTATTAATAAACATACATGTATACATACATGTTAGTATGTTATTAAATTGTTTTTTTGTGCTGATGTGACGTTTAAGCAATGAATGGAAGTAAAACTAAGAGGTTAGAGTTCCGGACTTAAAACTAAACGTCTTGGTTTTGAGATTCTGTCATTCAAAATATTTTGCTGTCTTTAATTTTACTTTGATCCAGTTTTAAGCGAATGCATCGAATGCTAGCATAAATATTATTAATGTTTTTTTAACATTCTAGCATTCAAATAATAAGAACTGTATTTATATTTGTAAAGTGTAAATGAATATTTTCTGTCACTTGTTTCAGATAATGTCTAATTTCTATCCCCCTCTCGCTGCTCTTGTAAAACAAGGCATCTTTGCATCACTGCATACTATACTAGAAAAAAGGGTCCTGCCGTAAGTACTCTTCTTTGTATGCTTGCTTGTCAGTGTGTAGTTTTTGTGCTGATATGCCGTTAAACAATACTGAAAATAATATATTTGTAATTATACAAATATATTTGTTCAAGAAGATAATGTATTCGAATTAATTCTACGAGTCTAAAATTATACTTTGTGTTATTTTAACTTTATATGGATTCTTTTGTCAAATCGTCTTGTTTTCAGATCTCTTTCCCCTTTGTTTGACAACTCAAAACTTGACAGAGAACTTAGAACAATACTGAAAGAGAATTTTGCTGAGTTCTGTACACCTGAAGGTCTCAATTGAAATCTTTATTTTATATACGATTGAAGTAGTGATATGTTGATTTCTTGTTAATTTGTAACATTTATTTGTTTTGTTATCTAATTGTGTTAATTGAGAATAATTTTCAGTTTTATTAGTTGATTTATTCATGATCTTATTGTTATTATTGTAAGAAATTATTTATATTGTGTATAATAAATTTATTATTATTACAATTCATTCATTATGATTCATTATTCTAATTCATTATTATATTATTTTTCATTATTCATTCATTATTAATTTATTATATCTAAAATAAAATTGTCAGCTTTTCGCTAACTGATCATTTTGTGCTGACGTGACGTTATCTAATAAGTGATTGTAATGTTACAGCAGTGAAAGATGACGGAGGGATGCAGATTATTAAAAATGAAGCGAGTGATGAATCGCCGAATCACTTGCACAACAATCACTCCGTACTTTCATCACCTGATGCGGCCGAATTCAGTGATGAAGATGATACTCCATTAGGTAATTCATCAACTTTTTTAATCTCGCAAACTTTAGTTCACTTGCTGCACCCTTTAGTTAAATCATTGATGTTGCGTTTTGGATATTATTCGCAGAAGATTAAATATTAATTATAAATGAAATTAAATTTTCTTATATATACGAGTTTTACTTGTAAAATGTTTTTATTTAATAATTCTTTTTCAGTATTGAGTAGTGTATTTTCTGTTGATTTTATTTAATAATTCTTTTTTAGTATTGAGTAGTGTATTTTCTGTTGATTTTATTTAATAATTCTTTTTCAGTATTGAGTAGTGTATTTTCTATTGATTTTAAAGGAAAGTTGAAGGAGATGAAGGAAGCGAGTAAGATGAAAATAAAGGAATGCAGAACTTTTCAACCGGTGGAGATAGATGCTTATTTAAACAATCTAGATGAAACGTTGAAACGAATATTATTACGATTTAAAGACGAAACGTACGTTTACTTTCTTGTTTATAATCTTGTTTATTTGATTTGATTTTTATTCCATTTGTGAGTAAAAACTATAATTGCTCTACAATTGCTTCTATATATACTTGGCCTCTTATTTATAAAGTAAAATTGTTGAGTTTAGTTTGTCTAGTTGTCTTGTCACTAAAAGTTGTCTGCGTATTCAGTTCGCAACAGAATAAATAAAGAGGTTTTTATGATGATGTCACATTAAGCGATAAATAACGTATCTTGTTTATGTGATGATCGAGTTTTGTATGTAAATGATTACTGTTTGCTCTTGATAATGCTCTTTTTACTGCGTAAATCATTGCTGCCTTATAATGTTGAGTTTCTTTTGATTGCTGTATACAAATGAGAATATATTTTGTGCAAGTGACTGCAGTTCGCTATTTATTACATGCTTAATGTGTAAATAATTGCTATTTATTTGTTAATATACTTTATATGTAAATGACTGCTGTATGCCAGCGACAAAGAGACGTTATGTCAGACGATGGAAGCCGTCATACAGAACGTCGTAGAAGATGAGTTTGATGAAGAAGACTTTTCATCTCTCGCCATCTGTCTCTGTCAGCTACTCAGCTCTCATTTTGACGCTAAAGTTTTCCCTCTCGACCTCTCTGATGAGTAAGCGCAACTTATAACTTTATTAATCATTTATTTAATTACAAAATGCAGAAATTAAAGAAAATGTGAAAAATAAAATTGTGTAATATTATAATTTGTTTTCAAATCAATAATTATTTAAACTGTGTGAATCGTGTGTCTTAATTTCACATAAATAAGATTATATGACTGAGAAAATTTCACTTAATCGTGACTTGTCTAATTATACATAGGCAATTGATTGAAATTTTTATTTGCTTCTGATCTTTACAGATCAATTGATGATTCAATTGGGACTCCCCTCTGCGTAATATTCAGGTAAATGTCGCATTGATTTTCTTCTTTTATTAGCTCTATTTGCACGACTTATAGTCATCATTTCTGAATCATACTTTAGATTGTATTATAGTCTTTAGTATTGAAGTTTCTTCGCGCTAACTTGCACCAGTTAGCAAAGCAATTAAATTTTCATTTGCTTTTGAGATATTATTCTGAGACATTATTCATATAATATAGTATTCAATGACGTTAAACTCAGATTACCTTTTTAATAGTATTATATACTTGTATTAACATAACATTTATATTTCTAATCCATTTACAGTGTTCAATGTTTATAAAGTGATATATATTTTGTTCTTGTAATAAATAGAGTTAGTTACATATATCAGTTTATATTATCACTTAATGTGGTGTTATTTAGAAACTTATGTCAAACACCAGTTGATAATAGAGGCAGAAATTCCTTGTTGACTTTACTGGAAGAAATGTATAGAAAGCAACCGAGAGTTGGATACAATTTTATTTACTTTCTCAAAGTTTGGTTTGTATTTCAACAAGATGTATATTTCATAAAGTAAAGAATAAGCTGGTTTAAAATTTTTAACGAATTTCTTTGATAAAGTTGTTTTATTATTATATATTTAAAAGCTTTTCTAACGACGAAGTTAATTTTCTAAATTCGATTTTTATAGTTCAATTTTTAGCTAATAACTAGAAAATAATGACTAAATAAAGGCGTTTCTTCGCTGCTTATTTAGTTATTGTTTCTGTTTCATGTTTATGTTTGATAATATTAATTTTAGCAAATAAATCAGTATTCTAGTTTAAAAAGTGCATACAATATAATAATTGCCATGAATGGTGTATTTAATATTTATTTATGTTGTATATATTTTTTGTATTCCAGATATGTTTTTTTTATAAGGTGTAAGCTTTAGTTTTTTTTATTTTAGATTTTTTGAGACTTATAGGTGATAATATCTTAATAGAAAAATGATTGCTTAAAATGACTCTAAAAATTTTGATTTTTAAATTAGGAAGGAGGGACAGAGGGATACTGAGAAAATGTCGCATTACAAAGATTTCTGTAAAAATGTTGATAATCAGAGCCTCGAGTCTTGTTTAATGGCTGACATGCAGGTATGTTTTGAGATTAGTTAATAATGTTAGATTGTTTTATTGAGAGTTCTTGAAAGGAACAGGTCATGATTTTATTATCATACTTTTTAATTAACTTTTAATTGTGTAGAACTAATTATAACAATTATGTAAGTTATACTAATTCTTTTCTAATTTATTCTCTTTAATTTGAACATTTAATGACATATTAACAATTAACTTTTAAAGTTACGTGTTATTAAGGATTATCTACTTTTGACTTGAATTTATTTAAGTTTCATTTTGTCTTGTTGTTTCGTTTAAGTTTCTCTTTTATTGACAGCTTTGTCAAGAAGATGATGTTCGATTATTCTCTTTTCTCATTCCTGATATTTATGAACACGTAAGTTCTTTTTATTGAAAATTAACAAATGGTAATTTAAAATTAGTTATATAATGTGATATTGCAGACTTTAATTATGCGTATTTTAATGTTATTAAATCTTTAATACTACATTTTAATTAAAACTTTAATTAAAATGTAATCCTGTGTTTTTCCGATTGAGTTTAAATGTGTATCTGTGTGTTTCTCTTTTTGACAGTTTAATTGTGTCTATGTGTTTCTTGTTGTCAGTCTATATGTATCTGTGTGTTTGTCTTGTTGACAGTTTCCCAATGTTGTTGTTGGCAATGTTGAGTTTGTTCATCTTATCGTTTCTTCACTAGATGGCTTGCAGGTTAGTTAAATTAATCTAACGCTAAATCAATGGAAACTTTTTCATCTTCTGCAATTTTAAAACTTCTGTTTTGAATCTCATTAATATACTGGTTTGAGTGTGGGACTCTGAATTGTTATACCCAGAGTTGGAGTTCTGTGAAAAGCAATGTTTCATTAAATTGCTGCTCCTTAGTAAGGTTTTAAATTTGAGACATTCACAAGTGGAAATTCTGATATGATGTAATAATATGACATGTAAGAAGTCATTAAGTTTAAAATTTTGAATTTATTTTGCGTTTATTTTTTAAGAAGTTTTTTGCTGTATTTATGATTTATTATAAGATTTTAATCAACTTAACTCGCTTATATGCACATTTTCTGACTGATAGGTTTTTGTTGCGTTTTAGCTTCAAGATTTGATCTGTGAAATCCTACAGGGGCATATCGTTATGTTTAAAAAAGATTCTTTTCTGCCTGTTCTAAGTAAGTTATAAACTGTTTAGTCTCATTTTAGCTCTTCAAGATTGAAAAGTTATTTATGCCGTCTTCAGGTTAGGTAAATGAAAAAACAAATTTGGTGAAAACTTAGCATCATGGTGAAAAGTTTACTTTTGTTACTTTTATACGTAAGATGTTTAAAGTAAATGCTTTGTTGATCGTTTATGAATGATTGCAATGGTATTGAATTAACTCATTGCAAAATGAAGCAGATGGTTAGGTCAGATATGTTTATTTATCTTGACTGTCTGGAATTTTTACATAATCAAAATAATTAATGTGACTGATCAATGCAATTGTGTCTAACTGGCTTATATTTTAAGTAGGCATATGCATAAAAATCATGCATAAATGCGTAATATCTTGCATAAATACGCAATATCTTGCATATGTGCGTAATATCTTGCATAAATGCGTTATACCTTGCATAATATATTGCATAAATGCGTAATATTTTGCATAAATATTACGCATTTAGTAATAATAGCAAATAGTCAACTAAAAGTACAAATCTCATGAATGCGTTTTAGATGCCAGTTTAGACTGGGAGACGATAGAGCAATACTTTCTCTGGCAGCTTATATCTGTTCATGATATGCCTGTAGATCAAATCATGTCAATTCTACCTAAGCTTGATTATACAGGTCTGTTTCTAATATGACTTGCCTCTCAATGTTCTTTATTCTGTACTTATTTTTTCTACTTTTTTTGATTAAGAAGATTTGATTGATTAAATTGTATGAACTAGCTTAAAATATTAAGGGTCTATTAATTATATCAAGAACTCTAATGATATACGATTTAGTCTTTTATCTTTCATATTTAGCATCAGTTATTGTTATATGTTTTGTATTGTTTTATTTCTAGCCAACGCGGAGGCTTTATCTAACATCATGATATTTCTTAAACACGATTGGTATGACATGAAACTTTTATAAAATATCTAATATTTGATGATTTTAATTATATTCTCTCAATGCGTAGATTCTTGACTGGTTTGATATTTTATAGACAATTTTCTGACAATCAGTAATTGTTTTGTATGCTTGTAATAACTCTGCAGCTAGTTGATGCAATGATTCAGATCATTAAAATCGAACCCTAGAGAATTAACGTTCAATGTCCATTGCTCTCAAAAATGCAATTGATCTTCTGTTACAAATTTTATATTATAAAATATTAATATAGGCTTGAATATAATGATCACAAACTGTCTAATCTGTACAGTCATCATTTGTTAATAATTTATATCTTTATTATGTTATGCTTCTCTTGACATTTGATATAAAATGATATATTTCAGTGATTTATATATCTTGCATTCATATTATATACTCTATTGCAATGTTTTAATTTTTTGTATATCGTATGATTTTATATTATATTGAATGAAGAATTTTGAAATAAAACAAATATTCTAATAGAATGTGTTTTACATAACAATATTGATATTAATATAACAAATATTCTTATATAATAACTCATATTTGTGATTTAAAAGTCCAAGCGCTGAAGTAATCCGTCAGCTAATGTGTCGCGAATGTAAGAAGACTGATTTGTTTACCGTATCGATGCTCAAATACTGGGCGCAGGAGTACGATGATAAACTTGCTGACATTCTTCACGCGCAACTCACTAGGTCCAATGGGACGCCGGGAAAAAAACGAAATAGGTTTGATTAGTAAAGTTTGATTTTAATTTACTTTAAGTTGAAAGTTAGTTTTTTGCGTGTTATGCAAATGACTTTTTTTGCTGATGTGATGTAAAACTTATGGCTGCTGTCCAGTCCTAATTGCCTAGAGCAGCCATGACTCGTGCGATGTAGGGTAAAATGTGCAAAGCGAGTGGAGATGGTGATTAAAAAAAGGTATTACCTATATTTGTAAGATTTTTCTAAAATCGTAGCTGAAAAAGATTATTTTTATAAGAACCTGGTGAAATTATTTCTGAGTTTACTAAAGAAACTGCGTACATATCCATTCAGTGATATGCGAAGCTTTTGATGGAAAAATTGCATTAATTTTACACGGAGATATTACTTTTTTACAAATTTTGTTCTTGACAAGTAGATCTCAATTGCCCAGTGGTAAATTAAAGAATACTGAACAGCCGAATACGGAACAAATTCTCGCGCATCTTGATCACATGAGACTGACTTGCAGAAATATATCGTGTAAGTAAACTTTTGCAAGAATATTCTTATTATTGTTTCTTTTCTATTTTATTTATTTTATTTAATGCGCAAGAGTCGTTATTACAATCATTTTGTTTTATTTATGATGCGTCTGTTTCCATTCTTTGTAATGATCTTCATCTTTGTGTTTTTATTTTATCTCTGTTTTCATTCTTGTTTTAGAGTTTTATAACTATATTTTTTGTTCCGTTTCTGATTAGTTTTAAATCATGAACTAATGCAAGGTGCCTTGCAACATGTTCAGACGTCTTGTACGGACACATTGAAAGCCAAGTGAGTAATTCTATTTAGTAAATTATTTGTATTTTATTTGAAACTGTATTTCTTCTGTGTGATGTAAAAAATGACTAAACATTATTTTGAAATAAGCATTTTTTAATAATTTGACTGAATTTTATTGCATTAACAATACTCAAATACAATACTATAGTATATCGATATAAAAAAGTAATATATATACTCTATATTATCATGTAATATATAATATACTCTACATTCTAGTAGCCTATTGTGCTGATTGGACATCAAGCTACAGTTGATCTTGAATATAAATAAAGTAAATGTTTTATATATGATGCTTGCCTAATGCTCAACTTGTTAGGCTCCGAGTACGTTTGGTATATAAGTCAACAAGCTATATTTGAACTTTTTTCAGGCTTTTATATTTGACAACAGTTTAGACTTTGCAGACAATAAGAAGTATTAATTGAGAACCTTAGCCAGTCTGTCATTGATACTTTTACATATTGAATATTGAATGATATTTCAGATACAGCGATCTACTGGCTTTTGTAGAAGATTTTGATGAGTCTAGGTCAACGCGAGTTTTGCGTCAAGTGCCGAGTAGAAGGGCATCGCAGGCCGCTACTAAAGTGACGTCAGCGGGGGGCAGTGGTGCGGGGGGAGGGGGCGGTAAGTCCAGTAAGAAGTCTCAGGATAGCGAGTCATCCTCTGAAACGTCGGACGTGAGATAAAAAGAGTTTCTTTTTTGTTTTTAGCGCAATAGCATGTAATGTAGGTTGATTAAGGATTTTTTATATTCATTTATTATGTTAATTTATATTTAAATAGAAATGAAATATCAAGATATTTACTAGCATAAAATGAGCGGGTTATGCATTTATTTCATTTTTAATCATTAGTTTTGTCAATTTACGGGACAGTTATTATTTGATTAAATATAGTGCGCATTCCATATATGAGAATATATGCATTCCCTGCATTCCCTATGAGAATAGAAATGGCTTTATCATTTGCACTTTCACTCCCAAAATAAAATTATTCAATGAGCTCCGTTAAGAGTTGAGTGTTCATTCATCACTCGGTTTTTTGTCACTAAATACTTTTAGATATTAAGTACATTAAATACACTAAAGACTTTTTATGCTGACATAACAATTATTAATCAAAACTTTTGTATTTGATCATCTTTTTAAAAGTGTATATTTATTTCTATGAAAGGATGAAGAAAGTATACAGGCCCCAAGAAACAAGAAAGCTAAACGATCAACTGCTATTTTTGGAGATGACTGATTGGCATGTTTTGCTCGTTGCATTTCTAAATCATTTGCCAGTCGCTGTGTGTGTGGAGAGAGATAATGCGGGAGATGAATCTAATTGATAAGATGGAGTGTTATTGTAAAAATAAGATGTGTAGATAAATTTGAACAAATATGACCAGCGAAAAAAGTTGATAGTTGTTGACAAGACAAGTGATATTCTAAAGTTCGTAATGTTGAAGATTTTTCTCAGTTTTTTTACGGAATTGAGAAAGGGATTGAAATGTTAAAATAGTGCGAAACTCATTTTATCTGCGAAGCTTCATTCTGTTAAATCTAACAGAAAGTTGCTTTGTAAACTAACCAAGGGCAGCATATGGACTGAAATCTTGTCAATTTTGTTTTAATTCTGATCCTGTAACTCTTTCAATGAACAGTTGCAGCGTTAACTGAATAAGGAGTAATGTAATGTACCTAATTCTCTTAGGCATGGTTAGTAGCTGAATGAAATCTGCATGATACTGGGTTGAATTAACTGTTGCGTGAATGAGACCATTTACTGGCCTTGAGTCCAAATTCAGTGTAATTGGATAAATGACTTGTAATAAGTGATGCTATGTTTAACTTTATTGACCTCGGTAAGCGATGGATCCAACAGCTGGCTAGATTTAGGCTAGCTAGTATCGTCCAGAATTTCAACTGAAGGTTAGAATTGAAAGCGCGTGTAGTTAATATAAAGAAATGCATTAAATGAAACTATGGAAGCACTCGATAGTCAATGACCTATAATGACCTATTGCCATAAATAAGGTAATCCCCAAAGATGTTAGCGTGTTAATGCAGTGTTTTGACTTTCTATAACAACTTCTTGCAAAAGAAAGCTGAAAAGAAAGTTCACTCCTTCACTTATAATGCATCATTTAATCATTTAAAGTTGTTATAAGTTTGAATCAAACAGCATTAATCCTTCTGATAAGCCATTCTCAGAAATTTAGCATGCGAATAAAATATAATGGAGTTCGAAAAGGTTATGTTGTTAAACTTGATGACCAAAAAACAATAAACGTAATAAATTAAATAGTTAAAAGTTAATAAATTTGTTACCGTTAGAATAATCTAGAATCAGTCGATGTTCGAGTTCATCTATTCATTTCAATTTATTATTGTAAAATGGAATTTAGAAGTCAATTTGATTTGTTCACTTTTATCTACAAGTAGTACTGCATTTAGTAACATTTAATAGTGGCCCGTGTTAATATAGGAGCATTCTCATAGTCTACAGGTTTAAGTTCTAAAATTAGAATTGTTTCTGTTTTTAGTCATTTTTTATTACTATTTATGAAAGTAAGAGAGACAGCAACACGATCAACCACTTTATTTTAAATAAAAAGATATTTAAATTCATAGACAAAAAAATATAAACTGTTGCATACCGAAAAACCATTATTCATGAAATATCACTGTATATTCAGATTGGCATTTCTTTAATAAATTAATACGCAATGGGACTTATTTTTAATCTGTAATTCTAAACAATTTGAAAGCGAAAAACTGAGACTAATATTTAAACGTAAATATTTAGCATAACCAGCTATTAGTCTGTAACAACATCTTTTCCGAAAACAAATAAAATTCAAAATAAATTAATGTATATCTTAAAAGATTATCTGCAAGATAATAAGCATATACCAACACCTTGTAGTTAAGATTTAAAATAGCCTATCATAGAAAATAAGGATAGAAATGTATTTAAAAAGAAAAGAAAATAATGATTTTCAATAAGTTGAATGCTTAAATAAAGATACAAATATATTTAGAAAGAATAGAAATTAGTTTCAGTAAGTAAAACGCTTCTTCAACCCAAGCAATAAGCAATCTAGTATGGTATGTAGTATCTGCAGTATAATTTATATTATATTTCAACCGTTTGGTAATATTTAAGTAAAGCATCGTTATCACAAAATCAATTCAAATTCATGTTGCATACAGTAAATCTATTATTACAATGAATATTATAGAATTTTCAAGTTATTTTATTTATATATTTCTTTCTTCTTAACCTTCTTTCAATCAGCCATTCCGAGAGTTTAAGTTGATACACAAGGCTCCGTTATCCAGAGCACATCAATAAAAAAATTGATCAAATACATTTCTATTAAATTTTATACATTTTAATTAAATTTTACGCCAGTTTATATTATGAATATGTAATTGGTTTGCTCAAATTCAACTACATTAAACTAACATAAAGGTTTACTCAAATTCAACTACATTAAACTAACATAAAGATTCTGAACCAACCAGATATCAAAATGCACGCAATGCACAAACGCATGAATCAAATAAGAAAAGTTTTTGTACAAAATGTTCACTGCTTGCAGACAATGATAATTAATTTTGCTTCTTGAACGATGCTCCTGCAGCTGTCAGCAGAGGCATCAGTTTTCCTTGATTATGCATTGAATACGTCTCACTGCCACCTCCAATACACTTGCCACCGATAAATACACGAGGAACCTAGTAATACGATATTAAAATGATAGTCAGTTATTCTATTCAATATTGCCCAACTTAATATTAATGTCAGTAACACTACCAAAATGATTAATTGAACAAGGAAGGAAAATGCATTATCATCAGCTATTAATAGTATTACTCTAAATGAGCCAATATGTTTTCATTTAACGAGTGACTGTATGGTTTTTTGGATAAATTTAATATATTATAGAGATCCTTTTTAATCAGCATTAGCACTACAAACACAAGATTTTACATTAATATCTAATGCATTGTGTTGCATTAGATATTAATGTAAAACTTTGTGTGTAGAGCTTTGCATTGTAAATGATATTAAATTCTGATGTCAAGGACTTCTATAATAAAGATGACAATTCCAAATAACAGCCATATATCAAAACTAACTGGCAATGCTCTAAACACTGAACTTGCAATCAACATGTTCCAATCCTGTAGCAATAATATTTCATTAGCTTGCTGCATCCTTTAGCAAGATGTTTAATTCAACATCTACATGGAGACATTGTTGATAAAGTGGTTAAGCTAAAATTCTATTTCATATATGCTGATATCCCGCATTATACTATACATTTATCACAATGAACACATCTTTAATTGATCTAGAGAATACAACTCAATTATTCCTTACCGTTCTGCCACCAGTGAGCTGTGCAAAGATGTCCTGCACCTGGTCGCAGTCATCACGCGAATCTATCTCATCCACAACATACACCACACCAACAGAGTCCAGCACCTCTTTGGCCATTTTACAATAGGAACATGTTGGCTTGGAGAAGACCATCACTGGGTTCTCTTTAATTCTCTTCTGGACGTATTGATTTGACTTACTATCCGCCATTGTCTACAAGTGGAGATCAAGTTATTATAACAGTTGTATAATTTATATATATACAATACATTAATTAACCAAACAATTATTATGAATGTTTAAGCCTGAAAATGCATTTGGTGATTAAAAAACAAGCAGTATATATCAAAAAATCTTTGAAATTAAGGAATACTGGAAATGAATGTAGCACTTTACTGGTTTAATCTTATTGATATTTAAACACAACACTATGGTTAGAATAAAACTTTCTAGTAGATTAAGTTTTATACAGTATATGCTAAACATCTATTTCCTAAGAAAATTAATTCAGTGCATTATTCAACCATCACTTGGTTCTGGTCAATGAAGTAGTTTATCATCTTAGCCCTTGTAGTCCTCTGCCTATAGGTCTTGATATCGAGATCTGAGTATCAAAGTCTTGGTCATATTTTTGAAAGATTTCAATAACAATACTCCTTTTTGCATAACTAATTTACAACATTAGATTGATTAGTAGATTTCTATGGTAATGTTTCTAATTTTTGAGAGTTAAAAATTAAATAAAATTAAGCTTGTTCAAATCGCCACAATTTTCCAAATCCCAAACTTACATGTTTTTAATATTATTTTGAACCTATCTCAAATGTTTCAGTTGTATACTTTTTAAAATCATTTCGTGTTCTCTAGAAGTGATAAAAATTAACCACAATATTTTAAATTCACATGTAAAATCTAACTTTTACACACTAATCGCAGTTTATCGAAACATTGGGATAAATGTCATCGTAACATCCTAACTTCACGCAATCTCTAACCATAATTCGATTAGGTGCAAAACCAAATAACCGCCACAAAATGTAACATATGTTAAAAATGACGCAATTGCTATAACAATTTTTGAAAATAAATCACAATAGAACTAAACCCTTCTCCAAGCTTATACCAGACGACAATTCCCAACCCTTCTTACCGGATCTACAGTTCCCACGGAGTCCCCTGTCCCGTCCTCAGATTTAATTCCCTTCTTCTCCCAAGGATTCCAAAACTTTAGCACAAAGGGTTGAATGTATTTGTGAAAAAGCCACAGAACGAAGGGAATGACGATGCACGGCACACAGACCATTTAGGAAAACTTACCTAATTTATCTCTACGTGGAAAAGATAATTATTAATTAACTTTAATTAATTATTTTTACAATAATTAATTTCTCTTTCTTGTTTATTTTTATGTGTTGCGAGTGTCGTGAAAATATGAAAAATGCTGCATCATTGTGTTCAGAATTTATTTTTTTCTTACTCATTTGATGTAAAGGTTACGCACTCAAATAAATTAATTTGTAATCAATTTGTTAATTAGTGGAGGAATGTTTAAAGATTTTTTAAGAAGCAGTAATTGCTATAGCTTAGTTGCTGTAGGATAATAGAACTAATTTTGAATCGAATATTGTTGAATGCGTGAGAAACCTACCCCCCCCCCTCGTAAAGCCTTTTATGAAAACTTTTGCGTGCGTTGGATATATGTATGTACTTGTATTATTTGACCTACACCAAAAACTGAATAAAAAAATTCGTCATGTAATTTTGGATAAACATTTTCCTCCTTAATGAAATGATGCCTCTCCCCCCCCCCCCTGAGAAAATCCAATGAAATTTATACTAGTTATTATAATATTATACCTTTCAATGTTTATATAAGAACAACAATGAGCTTATAACATATTTTTAACTGCACTGCATTGTGCATAAACGAAGTGCAGTGAAAATATTTTTTCCCGATTTATTCTTAATTCAATTATTATTCGAACTTAACAGTGAGAATATACCTAGTCCTATTCGATGTGACATTTATGTATCCGCTTGTCGTCCGTCACTCCTTCCCTCCCTCAGTGCTCCGGGCAGGGGAAGCGTGAAAGGAGCGTGTCACTTGTCGAAAGTGACGACCGAATCAGGGTCTAATACAACCACACCGACGAACCTTTATCGTGATATATCTAGCGTGAAAAAAGATTTTAAGGATACGACAGATTTTCATCGTTATCTCTCGTCTCCTTCTTTTACAGTGATTTGCTACATGGACTGTGAATGAATTTATATAAGTTTTTAAGTAGAGTTCCGCTCGTGTAGCGTGTCAAGAAAGCAAGTTTATGCTTGGTTTGAAGCGATGTCGATTTCTTTTGAATTTACTCAATTTACCCTCATTATTGATCAATTACTTATTCAAGTTTTCCCACACGACTCGACAATAGACGATTTATTTAAATTCTGAGAAGAAATGACTTCGTGGACTTGAGAAAAGTAAATTTTATTACTGAGCAGTAATTATAATCTTGTTAAGTTCGATAATATTTAGGAAACCGGAATGTAAAGTCATTGTTTTAATCAATTATAGTCAATTATATTGGGGTGAAATTGTGATTTAAAATATAATGTTTTAGTAAAGAGGAAAAAAACGAAAAAATTATTAGGCTACTTATAATTTGTGTCATCAGCATGAGTACATTTTGATAAAATAAGTTATAAAAGTTGTAAGTAACCGTTAAGCAGTTTGCGCATAGGCTATTTATAAATGTTCTGAGAGGGAAATATCGATTCTTGTTGAATACGGCACCACTACTGACAGCAAATTGCATTCTTCCTTAAGGCAGACAATTTTCTTTCAACATCTTTGTAATATATAATTATGTCCATGCAGGGTTTTATGCCATTTTTATATCAGGGTGCTGTTTGAAATTAAATATATAATCATGACTCTTTTCAGCATTTGTCCAGCTGCATTTCCACTGACATCATCATCATCTTGCAATCTACAATCTTTTGCCTGCAGGCATGACGATGTTATTTGAGTAATAGTGTTCAACCATGACAATCATCACTGCAGATGATGAACCAGAAAATAAGAAAGTGTAATTTCTTATGTGATGTTATAACTGAAGATTTTTGGGGTGAGCGGTGGGGATTGTCCAACGATGCAACATCTTTATTTTTTTATATTCTTTCTAGAAGTCCTCTGTGGATTGTCTTCTGAACTCTTCTAAGGTTGTAGTTATTACATAATATAGCTAATATCATGGCACACTAAAATATTCTATTTTAAATAATATACACACAATTAACTTTAATCTGATAATCTATAGTAATAGAGATTTTCTATAATCTCAGGTTATAATCTAATAGCCTATTATAATTAATTTTTTAATATTTATCAGATTATAACCAGATAAAAATATCTAGAAGACTTACTAGAAGTATAATATCATATTATATATTATTTATAAAGATTCTCCATCTTTACAGACATTCACGCTATTTCTATTTTTCCGATTAGTATTTTCTTGCGTTGAAAACTTATAACAATTTCACAGGATTCTTAAATTAAAATTGCAAGTTATACTATTATTATTTATTTGAACTAATTTTCGAATCACGAGAGAAATATCAAACCTAAACTTTTGAGTGTTTATTGAAAACCAATAAATAAACTTTACTATCAATTTTTAAAAGCAACCATAATGAATTTTTGAATTTAGTAAAATGATTGAGTTAGAAAATTCTGTAAAAATTCACAAAAAACTGAAACCCTAATTGTAAAATTAAGCCAGCGCCATCTTTAACTGTCATCTTATTAAGCGTCTGCTTGAAGGCGAGCAGCAATTAACCTTTACAGAAACTATAAATCTGATGATGATGAAAATCTTATCAGATGTCTGTTTTGCCATAAACTGCAACAGTTTTGTCTTCGTGAACTCTGACTTTCATCTCACGCTTCGAGCGAAAGATAGCTTGATCGTTGGACCGTTTAGATCCGTGGCAGGCAGGTGGGAAGTGTCTTGTTATAAGCATTTATAAGACAATCAGAGCTACTATAAGATATATTCAATCAAAGAAAAAAACATTTTTAAATTATATTGTGTTCTTGTGAGGGGAAGAGAATTTGTGCTTAAATTGCTAGAAGAAAGTAAACAAGTTATTCAATTAATCGTCAAACATTTAAATGAGTAACCTAATCTTGTTTGCATAATATGCTGTTCGTATACTATCATGCCGATCATAAGTATAACTTTAAAATATATCATTCGTAAAATATATCATTCGATGTTGTTACTATAATCACTTATCATAATATTACATATTTATAAGAGAATAACTGCAGCATCTAAATTCGCACTATACTCATTTCTAAATATATAAAGCAAAACACTGTTTTAACGCATCGCGTAAATGTATAATAATCATTATAGCTGTTAACTAAATTTACTGCAATTTTATAATTGTTTCCTAAAAGGAACAGATGTAAACTGCACATGAGTGAGCAATTAATGTAGGGCTAGCAAAAAGTGTGCTGAGTTTTAATTTGGGAAAAGAATTGCATCTGCAACAAGTCAGTATTCGCGAATTTATAACCTGGGGCTAAAAAGAGCATGATGATGTTTCAACTTATAGAGAAACTTAAATTTCATTAAAACAATTGACTTAATATTCAATTGGCAGTAAAATAGATTTTTATTTTGTTTCAAAAATGTCATCGAATAAATCTACCTCGTATTATAGAACTATATCGTATTGACAATATTGAACTTAATTAACATTTAATTTAATTTAATTGTTTTTCATATTTTTAAATTCAGATGTTAAAAATCTCACTAGAAAGAAAAAAAAATCTTGATCATTGAAATTCCCAAATAGTGAGAACTGTTTCAAAAATAATAGTTATCATTATTTTACATTAAAATGGCATGTAAAATAGGCCTATACTTGTTAATTGTACACTGCGAAACGTGGTTTTTACTCTGCCTTGCAGAATATACAATAAAACCAGTAACTTTAAAATGAAATCCGAGACAGAATGATCAGAGCTTCTTCCCATAACTAAAGTCTTAATATTTGCTTAGATCATCTTTCACTTTAATTGAAATACGATTCACGATAACGATAATTTCAGCTAATTGATTCCGCGCTGTATTGAAAGTTAGACTAACTTGTATGTATCTTCATCTCGTAGTCTTTGAAGTTAAGAAACCACTATTGTTGACTTTTCACAAACGGTCAAAAATTTCTATCGCTCGGAAGATATTACACGGTGTTATTAAACATAAGCGCATAGCTGGTCTATGGTATTGCGAGTACGAGACGCTAGATTGCATGCAGTCCATTCTTTGATCTGTAGTGGCCTCAGTGGCGAAACCTGTTTGCTTTTCACCACAACAAGAGTAAAGTCGTCTGAAAGTGGAGTTGATTGAAATTAGATAGAGTGAGACGTCTCGATTGCTGCGATCGATATGGAAAGAATGAAGTGAAGTGATTAAGAGATAATTTTGTGAAATATTTTTTTGATTAGCCGCAATACCAATTGATCATGTTGTAATCAATCACCTTATGTCATTACCCTTTGCAGCCAACAGAATAAAATGATCGAAAGATCAAGTTCTTTTGCTAAAAAAATCAGCTAAAATGCTTAAAATGTTATTCAATCATTTAAGACTAGTTTGATTCAATTTATTTGTATATAAAATAATTATTTGTATCACGCAATAATGTAAATTTGTTTGACGAGCACAATTTAATGTAGGCCTATACTATAAGCAGCTCAGACGATCACACTGGCCATGAATCGTGCATGATAGTCTGACAGACCCAAAAGTTTGCACTCCAATATTTGCTAGTATTCTTCCAATGATACTCAACGAAACAGAATGCATACACAATGTAGAAATACGCAGCGAGATCAGCAAATAAGCCGAGATGCAGATAAACGAAATTCACAAACAGGCTACTACAAGTGTATTATGTAAAAATATAATCAAAGTTACAGCGTTTCCGATGACACAATAATTATTACATTCAAAATAAAAGTACAATTCTGAATTTTACAATACAATATTGAATATGACAATAGAAGCGCAATACTGTGCGTTTTAATGTCTTCACTAAGCTGAATCCAGACTTCAAAGAGACACCTGTTAGCATTGTAACTTAGCACGTATTTTAGACCTCATGCGATCTTTTCTCTGTGAGATCAACGCCTATTTGAGAAGGACAATGGAGACAAAGATCTCTCAAATAGACTGAGCTAGAGGCATATAGGAACGTTTTATTACATATTATGGGTATACTGTAAAATGTACTCGCCAAAAAATATTTTAATAAACATTGTTTATCATGATATACTGTATTTAACTTCGAAGTAATACGCGGCAACTTTTTTGTAATATGCACCTGTTTTATTGCATTTGTTTGTGTATTAGATAATTTAATACAATATATTATAATCTGAACAAATAACTTAAAATAAAACGGCTAGCCAAACAGAAAAACATGTAGACAAACAGATATGTGAATAGACAGGGATACAAACATATGAACCCACAGGCATACATTGAGCCAAACAGACAGATACTCAGACAAACATTTAGACACACGTAAAGTAGAATCGAGAACAATACTTTCCGTAACTCGGCTCGTGCCGCCTTTTACGCCTCCTTGTCAACTCCTCTTTCTTTTTTTCAGCTTCCCTCCCCCCAAGGTAAATTTCCCCCCGTCCCAGGTAGGTGACAGGTGTCACAGGCCAACGCGCCAAACTCTTCTTCTGGTTGGTTGCCTTCCGCTGAAACAATTCCTCGATTCTGATTGGTTCCCGAGCGCGGAGCACTTCAGAGACACCTGCTGATATCATACGACTGTTTTTGCTTGTATTACTTCTACACGAGAGGTCGACTATAAGTTAAGATGACACTGTAAAACGTGTCGTATTGCTTCTTTAACGAGGGAGAGAGATTAAGATTTACGGAGTAGGAGAGAGAGAGAGAAAGAAAAGAGACACCTGCTAATGTGGATGAATAAAAACGAACAAGGTTGTAAGAGTCTTATTATGTTTTTGGGTGTATCTCGTGTTTGCTCTGATAGAGTTAGTTGTTTGGGTCTATTTGGCCGTGTTGAATACTAATCGCAGATTTACTCTGTCTTGGGGCTACTAACTAGATTTTTGAAAATTAGAACGAAACTCGATGGTTAGCTTAAATTTTATGTTAAAAATAATAATAGCAGAGTAATTTTGCACTACTGCTATATAATTATTGCTTATAATTATAGTTTTGATGTAGACTTGTTTAGGGTAACTTAGGAATGCATTCGCTATGTAGATTACTTTTTAATAATAATTTTATAACTTTTTGGAGTGTAAGCCGAGGCCTAAAGGTTAAGTTCTGTGAATTGATATCCTATTTGTTTTAAAATTAAAATTTATTTTGTGTTAACCGTTGCAAGATTTAAAAAATATTACTTAATGGACATTATGCAAAGCATTAGGTTTGAAAATAATTAAATTAATATTAACTGTTAAACATTGCAGAAATAGAAATAGATAAACTGGACATCTCATTTTATTAAACAACATAAACGACATATCTGACGGATATGCCTCGGTCGTTTCTTATCAAACATCAGAGCATTAAGGATATCGACATTCATTCAATCGCGAGTTTGAGAGATAATACAGGAGTTCTTAAAGATGACAATTTTTCTGATAGTCCTGTCGCTAATTCGGGTAAGATTTTTAATAAGTTTAATTAATTAATAAATTTGTCGCTAAAGTAGAAATTCTAAGTATGTATTATTGATTACTAATATGTGGTATAAGTTAGTAATCTTTATGATACTGATATGATAATATTATAATATTATTATTTTATGAAATGGAATAATATTTTCTATGTCAAAAAGCAATGATTATGAAAATTAAATATTGCTGAAACTTAAAGGCATAATAATTCTAAAAATAAACATATTAGAACATTGATTATAAAATCAGAATACAATGAAGCTTACTATTAATAAAAACAGAAGAACTTGAACTCTTCTAGTCTAAGTCCGAGACTGATGTGTTAATAATACTTCTAAGATAATTGGTTAATTTTTAAATAAAAAACAGAAGTGTAATGACAAGACTAGGCCTCTATCTCTGTTACTCTGTATGCTCATCTGTTCATTTTAATTTGTGATTGTTGCATCATTTGAGTCAATGCATCCCGAACATCTTACGACCGACAAATAGAATATTTCAAAAATTAACATAGAATTAGAAACCCGATTTTGAGATGATATTTATACATCTTTATTGCTTTATCGTAATATATATGATGATAATTCTCTCATTTTATACTTTGATAAAGTTTGATTATCTTGAAATTTAACGTTGTCACAAACCGAAGTTTGAATTGAAATCAACATTTAAAATTTACCTTGCTGTTGTATTTTGGCATGTCACAGTCATTATCATTTTTTATCACTTATTATATATTCTATTTTACTCTCATTTATTATAGACATATTATTAATCTCTGAATATCTTATTGAGATTGTTCAAATTTTACATGCCGATTAGGCATTGATAAAATATTCGCTTATTCTTGATATTTTTTAAACATTAGGAACAATTTCCATATACTTTATAATATAACACTATTGTGAGATTACTGAATAATTACGTTTTTCTTTATTGTAGAAAAATTAAAGTCCAGAGAACTGCTAACAACAAAATTCTCTCGGGTTAATCAGTTAAACACAGTCAACAATCTAATCTGTAATAGTGAGCCCGAATTAGAAATAAATATGAGTAATAAAAAACCGTGCAACAAGCGTTATTCAACTGCATTTCAGTCATTTGATTCGTATGAGCTATCTTCGATCTCTCATATCAAGAAGTCGTGTCATGGTTTAACTCGGTCATTGAATAACATTGATCCAGCCCTAATACAAGATTCAGCCATTCAGCACAAGGATCGCTTAAGAGATGAATCCCTTTTAAGATCATCTTATTTAACATCAAATCATGAAATGTCACACAAAAACACAGCAGTAGCGAGCTGTAGAAGTGATGTCCCTTTTTATACATCAAGTGAAGCTGGACATTGTGGACATATCAAGTCGATATCGAGTATCTCGAAATCGAGTGACAATAAATGCAATCACTTTTACCTTTCCAAAGTGTCTATGAATAGCAGTTCATCGTCTCCACAAATACAGTCAATTTTTCACAACATTAATCATCTACTTACCCCGAGTGAGAACACAACCCACTACCATCCCTCTACAAGTCCATCGCTAACCATTTCACCGAGTCGGACTTTGGGTGAGTCGGGTTTCTTCGACGATGACTTAAAATCTGACGAGTCATTTCCAACGACGGCATTACCGCGTTTCGATGATCCAAACTTTTGGGAGAACAATGCTGAAAATTTTCCTAAAAAGAATGAAATTTTGAATAGTTCCTACACAAAATTACTTAGTGGGAATAAGGAAAGAGTATTAAAGCGTCAAGTTAGAATGAAAAATGAAATAAACAATAGCGTCATGCAATTGAACGCAATCCCCATAAACAAGTCGTCAGTTATTTTGGATAATAATGAAAAATTAAATTTTTGTAAAATATCTAGTAAAACTACAACCCCAAAACCAGCGCCATGGCGACCATTTGATGAAACGCCTCATCGAATAACAGAGCTTAATTTATTAAATTCCTTCAGCGAATCAGATCAGTTGTTACAATCGACAAGGAATATATCAGAAGATAATTTGAAAAGGTTGATGTTAGTAAACTCTGATGTACAAAATGAAATGATCCAAAGAAAGTTTATATCAACGCAAGATAATCAGCTTAATAAACAGAAACAAGGAACTGATTTAAATTCAAAGAACTCGTGTAATAATTCACGAATTCAAAAAGCGCTACTATGGTTAAATGAAGATTCAGAGTTAGGACACTTAGAAAGTACAGTGATAGAGAATAGACAGAAATTAGAACCTTATTTAACAACTATTCAACAGCAAAAATTCATGCATCATAAACATGAACCAATGTATCAGTTGCAGTACAATCTGCATCCTCAGCAAAATTCATTCACTAACAACTTTCATTCAATCATTAATGAACAGTCTAACTGTAATAAGCGAAAACAAGATAATATAACTAATCCTTCAAAACGACAATGTCTGGATATATCAACTCAGATACACTATCAATCACATCAATTACAAATTCAACATCCTGGTCATTTCAACACAGATTTCAATCACAAACTGATAAATAAGAATAATATAAACGACAGTACAATCAATCAAAAGGATAATATCTTGCAATTTTACAACAATCCTGGTGGAGCCTTTCCTCAAAATCAAATTTCAGCTCTGGCAAATGTTGCGTCATTCAATAACACTTTACTGCCTACAAGTGGTATACACCCTTTAATAGTAACAGCTAAACAGCCCAAGAGTGATAAACGGTCCACAACATTTCATCCATGTTCAAACTGCAATAAAAACTTTACAAAATCAAGTGACCTAGCCAAACACAAACAGTCCTGTTCCTCTTGTCATTCATTGCAAAACGACGACGTCAATTTATCAACGAGCAATACCCTTCAACAGTCCATTTCCTGTAAGCACTGTCACAAATCTTACTCGTCCGTCGGCGCTCTTAGGATGCATGTCAGGACACACACGCTGCCCTGTCAGTGTACCGTCTGCGGGAAATCATTCTCGCGTCCCTGGCTTCTTCAGGGGCATCTGCGCACGCACACGGGCGAGCGTCCGTTTTCTTGCGCACAATGCGGACGCGCTTTCGCTGACAGATCAAATCTCAGGGCGCACTTGCAGACTCACTCTGACACAAAGAAGTACAGCTGCGAGGTGTGCGGGAAAACTTTCTCGAGGCTATCGCTGATGGTGAAACATAAGCATGATGATGTCATTAGCGAAAATTCGTCTAGTTGAATCTTTGTATTTTCATTTTTGTGCATATTCTTGTCTGTATATGTATTTTGTATATGTGTTTCTGTATAGCTTTATTTTTTATTATGGAATTAAGAGGATATTATGTACTAGAGGAATAGCAGCAGTAGAAACGTTTATATATTTATTAAGATAGACCATCTAGGTCGGAATATATTATGCAATGCTTCGAATTAATTAGTTAATCACTTTACTGTGAATATATTTAAAAACTGAACTGTTGAAAATAATATAAGAGAGCAATAGACTATTAAATTTTATACCAATCATTTTTTTATTTGTTTTAATTGAATGTAGATATAAAAACTCCTCGTTCTGGTGCCTTATATATATTTGATAAATTGCGTTTAAGTACTGTTTATAAATAAATAATAATATCTACTATGAATTTTGCTCAGTGATTTAAAAAAGAATACTATGCTCAGTAATAATTATTGTGATGACAATTTTCTTAAATGTTGATTTCTTTTTACGCGATAATATATTTTATAATTTTGATATCAGGATAAATAAGAGTAAAATTATGATTTTTTATTGAATTATTTTGCGAAATAAATATTTTGTGATCAATTTTCGATAGTGTTATTAAATGCGCTTCTAATCTTCTTCTATTAATCAATAAGCCGTAAATAAGTATATCGCTCAAGGTTTATACAGAAATAAATCTTAATGTTAAGATATCCGATTTTTCCAGTCCTATGTTCACATTTAAAATCGTAATATATTAAGCGTTTCATGCAAAAAAAGTCATTCAATTTTTTTATGTGATTATCTTTCTCTCTGCCTAAATTTACAATTTTTCAACTGTCACTAATATAATTGTAAAACAATTTGTTACTTAATGAATTCATTCATCTCAACTTAACTGTTAATAATTTGTCAGCTGACACGACTGTCAACGCAACAAAATAAGATTTATTCGAATCGAATAAGTTTCTCTCAAACTTAGTCCCTACTAAATGGCCTCTAGGGAAACAATTTTCATCGGTTTTTTTCCAGCTCCTTTTCGATACAAGAAATTTTCTTCTCTAACATCTGGACTATTGTTTCTTTCTCGCTCGATTAACTAGTTTCAAGATATTTTCGTCTACTTTTATTTCTTTTAAACACCTGACATTTAATCTGTCAATCAAGGACTACTAAGTGGTTTTTAAATACTTTCTATATTATTAAAGTAAGTTCACTCAGTGGCGTAGACAGA